>QANZ01056500.1:282566-302554 GCA_003254925.1 Chamaecrista fasciculata | reverse complement strand
AAAAAAAAAAAAAAACAAACTGAACCCCATTAATCCAAAAATATCAAATACGATAGGGAAACCACAGAAAAAAGACATTGGAAACCCAGCGTGGCCCACCTTGATTGAGTAATTTCTGGGCGGTTTCATTAGGATCCATGTTGGTTTCCTTGAGAGCCACATAAATATCAGCATCAGAATGGTTACGCACAATTTCTTTGATGGATTGGATAGTTTTGCGCACTTTAGCAGAGAATATCAGCGTGCCACCATCCATTCTGGAGCCAGAGACCATTTTGCAGTCAATACTGAAGAAAAGTAGAAACACCAGAAAAGAATGCGGAAAATATATATATATATATATATATATATATAATCTATCTATATATAGGATTATATCATATGAAGCTAAAAATCGAAGGTAGAAGCAGCGAAGGACAAGAAAGCAGAACAAGTAGGGTTTGGATTCGGAGCAGAAAGCGGCTTCCGAAAGGGGTTTTTGGCTTTTGAGAAGAAGTGACAGAACGAGGGTTTAGAAAACGTTCTTAAGCCTTCAAAAGACTTTGTGGGAAAATTCTTATATTTTGATTGGTTGATTTACGTGCCCTTTGTGTTTGGCTTAAAGTGTTATCTTGGTCCTTCAAATTTATTCAAAGTTTTGTTTTAATCTCTCAAGTTTTTTAGGTTCTCTTTTAAATTCTCTAATTTTAAAAAAGTTTCATTGTTAGTCTTTGAGTATTTTCCATCCACTCCCAGCCGTTAATAGTGATGTTGGCAGTTTGAGTTGTCTAATTACTCTCTCTTTGTTGGCATTAAAACTTGTGTGAAAGAGAGATAAACTCCAAATAAATCCTTAATAACCCAAAAAAGAAAGAGATTGGACAATTTAGACTGTCATGTCACTTTTAACGACCAGGCGTGGATGGAAAATGCTCAAGGACTAAGGGTAAAACTTTTTGAAAACTTAAAGGATCAAAACAAAAAAAATACTTGAGAAACCAAAATAGAACTTTGAACAAATTTGAGGGACCATAATAAAACTTTGCCCATATATATATGCTAAACTTATATTTTATTCTCTCACATATTAGTATTTATTTTCTCAATTTGATCCCTGGTGAATTTGTTTCTCAATCTCATCTCCCAAATATTTTTGTTATCAATGTGAGTTCCACTATCTAATATTTAATTGTATTAGTAATATATTATCATTAATTCATTACATGTTATTGTTTTTTAGAAGCATAATACATTGTATTGTTAATTAATGACGTAATATTTTAATTTTTACATAATCAACTTTTATTTTCATATTAATTATCTAAAATTTATAAAAATTAAAAATTATTAAAAATTTTATGTAAAGTCTTAAGAATATAAAAAAGAATTATAAATAACTAACTTTAATAATAAACATGTTGTATTATTAATTAAGACCAAAGTAAAAATTTGGTTTCATATATTTTGTTCAGTTCCCAATTTGGTCTTATATATTTTTTTGTTACACTTTTGATCACATATCTTTAGGTCAGTTTCTAATTTGGTCACATATCTTTTTTTGTTGTATATTTGGTCTCATATCTTTGGGTCAATTGCAGAATTGATCCTATATCTTTATATCAGGTACAGAAGTGGTCTCATATGTTTGAAAAATGATCAACCATGGTTGATCCTTTTTCAAAGATATGGGGTCAATTCTGCAACTTGACCAAAAGATATGAAACCAAAAATAATATGGGACCGAATTGGAACCTTTTGCAAAGATATAGGATTAAAAGTGCAACAAAAAAATATACATGGCCAAATTGCGAACTCAGCTAAAGATATAGGACCAAATTCACTCTTTAACCATTAATTAATGATATTATGTCTTCAATTAACATTGCCAAATGATCAATTTAATTAAAATTTAGATAAAAAGCTTAACATTAATAATAATATGAATTTTTTTTTTGTAAGAATAACAATCATAATTAAAACAATTAGATTGAACATTAAACCAATTAAAGATTAAAGATAGAATACTAAATCATTGATTCAAATCTCAAATTACCGAGCTTATTGTTGAAACAAGTAAATTAATATTAATATATATATATACATAATTTATATATTTATATAATATAAAATGTGTACGAAAGTCATTTTCACCTATTTGCAATTCTACTCTAACTTATTTAAAAAATAGGGTAAATTACACTTTGGTTCCTTGTAGTTTGACCCTATTTCACTTTGGTACCCTGTGGTTTGAAACCTGACACTTAGGTACCATGTGGTATTCTCCATTAACACTTTGGTACCCTTTGGAGCTATTTTGTAATTTTAACCATAACAAATTTTGCAAAAATTACATATTGACCCCAAAAAAATTTTCAAAAAATTACAAATAGATCCCTGGATACATATTATCTAGGGACTAAAATGAAAAATTTTAAAAAAATTGGGGTCAATATGTAATTTTTGCAAAATTTGTTATGGCTAAAATTACAAAATAGCTCTAAAGGGTACCAAAGTGTCAATGAAGAATACCACAAGATACTAAAGAGTCAGGTTTCAAACCACATGGTACCAAAGTGAAATAGGGTCAAACTACAGGGTACCAAAGTATAATTTACCCTAAAAATATTATAGATAATTTCTTATTTTATGAAACTTTTCGATTTTCTCACACATGCCTTATCCAACAATTAACTTTTTAATATCTCCTCTATCATCAACCAACCTCCTTTCTCTTACCACTATTTCTCTCTTCTTCCATATTAATCATCTCTCAACTTCCAAAGCAACCTCTTCCTTCACACATTCTCTCACTTTTCATCTTTCAATTCCAAAGCACATTTCATATGAAAGCACAGCTAGCTAGCTACCTCAAGATTAAAAGAAATTAAAAAAAAAAAAAAAAACCTTTGGAATGATGGCACATTTGGGTCTATGAAGCACGATTTGTCTTGCATCAACATTTATTTATTCTAATCTTTGTCATGTATCTCATTTTTAAGACTAACTCATCACATTTTAAGACTCACTTTATCCACAATTATAAGATTCACCGCATAAAATTATATCAATTATAAATCTTTTTTAGAAGGGAAGCGGTATCATCTGGTTCCATTTTGAAAAATCTTACATCTCATAGTACTATTGACAAAGCATCTTCGTATGTGGAGCTTTCTGATCGAGTCGGTTTATATCATGTTATCTAGAGGTGTTTGGATGTGTTTTATAATGTTTTTATAGTCTATTTTAGGTGTTATAGACCTCTAGATATGATAATTATTTCATCTATATCACAATTACATTTTGGACCTTTTATCGATTTTAAGTGTAATTCTCTTAGATTTTGAGTGTTCAATTATATATGTGTTTTCCCTTGAGCTTTTACATGTCTTTCATGGTGCAATTGTAGGTTTTGAGGAACTAAAGACCCAAGGATTGAAGTGAAAGAAGGTTGGGATCGAAGTGGAATCAAGTCGGGAGCAAAACGAAAGTTTTGGTGATTTTCTTCTAGCCTTCGCCAGTTAAATTTGCCAGTTATAAGTGGCGAAAATATCAGCAAACTGGAATTCCAGTAGCAGAGCTCCGCCAAATGCGAACTGGCGGACCAGACTGGCGAACCTCGTAACTCTACACTGAATTCGTTTTTGAAAGCCCAACCCGATTAGCCACTTAAATGACCCGAAATCCTAACCTGAAAGCCCGAGAATTAACCCTCTTTAGTCCCCAAAATAGCCTCCATATCAGAGATACATTACTCTCACTTCCCAATTCATTTTTCTCTCCTTCTCTCCCACGCCTCCACCCTTCCTCCTTTCATCTTCACCTTCATCCATCCTCATCCACCTTATGGTCGGCTAGATGCCACGCTTGGAGGGCGGACGATGAGGCTTGAGCATCGGTTTTTGACTTCTAGGGAGTTTTTATACTTTTTAGTCCTTTTACTTAGAGTTCTATTAATGTTGTTGAACAGTGTTGGATTCTTTGATGTAGAATGATTATTGGGTTTAGTTCTTGAGCTTGGATTGATTGTTTATCACATTATGACTCATTAATTCGATACTCTTTGTTGTTAAGCTCTATCGTGTTATTGTTTATTGTTTGATAATCTTAGTTGATGATTGTTTGATTGTCAATTGAACTAGCTGTATGAACTATTACTGAATTGAGATGTGGATTAGTTGATTAGGTTGATTAGTTACTTGTTTAAGAGCTAATTGATTGTGTTAATTAACATTTTCTATGAGTTTTAATGGCAACGTCAATTTGGTCCCTGAGTATGAATTCCCTATATCATTTGCGGTGAAGTGATAGCTTAGTCATTCGATAACTCCAAGTATTTCTTCATATTTTATCCACTTTTATAATTTTATCTCGTTTTCAATTTAGTCCCTACGTAGTGTTTTTCTTTATAGTTCTATTCAAATCACCTTTTACCGGCAATTTTATAATTTGTTTATAGTTTTTATAGCCAGTACAATCTTGTTTGAACCTTGAATCGCTCGTACTCCACATACGAGAGTCCCTAAGAGAATACGACCCGACGAGTATCATTATACTACATATTTTAAACCGTTAATTTGTCGCGTTAACGACAAGTGCGATCAAATTTGACGCCGTTGCTGGGGACTCCTCGTGAGTCCCTAAGCGGTTCTGTGTTCTGAACTTTATTGTTTTGGTTTTGCTTATTTTTTTTTGCTTGTTTTGTTTCTAGGATAGCTTAGTTTAATTGTTTTGGTAGTTTGATAAGATAAATATCGAGTTGTTTGGAAGTCTTGTTTAGTGATTTTCAGGGGATTGTTTTCTAATCTTAATTAATTGTTCTTACATGGATAGAAGACATTTTTCTCCTTTTCACCCTCATCATTCTTATAATTCTTATCAAGGGTCATTTGATTCTTCTAATGATTATTTAAATTCTTCTTCTTATAGGTACAATGATTAATAATAGAGATATACAAAAGCTTGTGATGTTGCTGTCCTTGTTCCATTTCTATTTTGGTCCTTGGTGTTATTTACGGTTTAGTCCCTGTTTCAATTCTGTTTTAGTCCATGTTTATGTGTTAGCTAAATCTCCACTAGTTGATATGGTTTAATTAGCTAAATTCTATATTTCTAGATTGGATTGTTTTGTATAGTAATATATATTTTACTTGCAATTTATGTAGGAAAACCTTGATGCAGCAATGTCACAAAAGTATAGTGAAGACATTTCGTCTTTTCTAGAAGTTGACAATGACGTATGGCTGGATGTTGCAGGTCCCTCCAAAAAGGGACGAGTTTATGGTTTAGGAAATAGTTTACAATTAGCTAATTGTGAATCATCACACGGTCCTAGTGTTTCTAACATGTCTACTACTTCAAAAGAAGCAAATATGAGAGAAGTGGTTAAGGATGTTGTGTGTGAGCAGATAGCACCATTAATGCAGAAAATGGAGTTCATGTTATCTAGGTAAATGAAGCAATAACATTAAATTAGTTATTAGTTTTTATTTTTCTATTTTTTTTTCTGTTTTGTTTTTTTTATTTGCTATTCTAATTCCGTTTGAGGGTAATTTTCTAGGTTCGGTAATTTTCAACCTCCAGATTTAGCTACAAGACCACCCTCTACAGCAAATCAGGATGCGACAGAGAATGATAATGATGCTAATTTAGGATTACATTGATTGTTAATGTTATGTATAGATACTTGTTATGTTTGATATACTTGTAAGTTTTTGGATACTAGATTACTACCATACTTCTTTATTTTGATACTTGTTATGTGATAGTACTTGTTACTTTTATTATTGTATGACTTTCAAGTATTTAAAATATATATTATCGGCAAATATTATTAAGTTCTAAGATATTTAGACTTGTAACAGGTTAGAAAATAAGGTTTAAAAAATAAGGCTTAAAATTATATTTCAGTTTGAAAATAGCTATTGATTAGCTACAAATAACATTTTCTTTGCCATAAAAATTAGCTATAGTTTAGCTACGGAAATTATGTATGAATCAGATACGAAAATTAGCTACGGATTTGCTATGAATCAGCTATGGAAATTAGCTACGGATTAGCTATGAATCAGCTATGGAAATTAGCTACGAATTAGCTATGAATCAGCTATAGAAATTAGCTACGGATTAGCTATGAATTAGCTATGGAACTTAGCTATGGATTAGCTATGGAAATTAGCTACGGATTAGCTATGGAAATTAGCTACGGATTAGCTATGAATTAGCTATGGAAATTAGCTACGGATTAGCAATGCATCAGCTATGGATTAGCTATGAATTAGCTACGGAAGTTAGCTACGAATTAGCTACCGATTAGCTAGGGGTTTTACTTGCTTTGTTAAATGAATAGCTACAGATTAGCTACGAATTAGCTACGAATATAAAAAATTTAGCTAGGGAATACCTACGGAATTAGCTGGGGTCATCCATAGCAAATTAGCTATGAACATGATAATCTGATCTCCGAAACGGTTGCTACGGATTAGCTATCGAATAGCTACGGATTTGCTATGGATTTACTACGGAAAATTTCGTAGCTAATTAGCGACTGGACAGAAGCTACAGATGATTTCGTAGCTGATCCGTAGCTAACCTATTTAGCTACGGATTAGCTACGGATCAGCTACGGAATTGCCCGTAGCTAATCTCGTTTTTTCTTGTAGTGGAAGCTTCATCTAGTTCACCAATGCAACAATCTCATTCCTTGTTCACACTTCCTTGTTCTTTTTGCCAATCACGCATGCACATAGCTAGAGATTGCTATCACTTTCATGGAGAAGTCCCACCCTCATACCATCAGTGGTTGGGACAACAACAACAATTGGGTAATCCACCTTACGACACCAATTTTGGATGGAATGACCAACAAAACTTCCAAAGGGAAGGAGGGTACAATTATGGTTCTCCTAGCTATCCGTGGGAATCATCAAGTCAATTTGGAAGCCCCCACCTCCTGACCATGATACCTCCCATCCAACACTCATCACCGTCGACAAGTAAGGATGATATGCAACTTTTGTCGAAAGCACTGGTAGATTCTCAATCGAAATTGAATGAGACATTCAAGATGTTTGCTTAGAAGTTCAAAGACGTAGCTGAGAGTTCTTTAGCTTCAGAGAAACCTGTGGAAGCAACCTCTTCCCAACTTGAAAGATTGGAGGAACAACATCTTCAAAACTTTATGTTAGAACCCGTGCTAAGTTTGAGCGAGCAACAAAATGAGGTGCATGAGCCACCAAGAGACGAGGATAGTGACGATGAGGATGAAAAAATTGAAATCGATGATGTGCCCCTCCTACTACTCGTCTACCATCTTTGCCTCCTTATGATGATCGACCTCTCCTATTAATAATTCAATGGCTTGTCGATCAAACGGTACTCAATGGCGCAGAGTTGGACCAAGAAGAAGAAGAGTTTAAAAAAGGAGTTTGCATAATTCCATCACCCGAGCAAGATATAAGTTCCTTGGAAATAGCTGAAGTTTTCAAGGAGACTAAGGTGTTGGAACTTGAGCAAGAAGAAGAATCACCCACACCATCGCCACCCTCACGTTCCAAGCAACTTGAACCAAAAATAGCAACACTTATTACTCCTCCTCTTTTTACTGTCGAATTTATTATTTCTTCACACTCTTTTTACATGCCACCATGCTTATATGATTTTATTTTTGTTTGTGGCACATGCGTGAAGGAAGCAAGAACCAAGGAGTACTCTTATCAGAGGGAGAGGAACATTCTGGGCTCCCTGCAGAGAAGACGCCTGCTACCCCTCTGGATTTTCAAACAAAATTTGAAGCCAGATTGATGATCAGGTTGTCTCATTTCTTTTCCCCGCTTTGCTTTATGTTTTGCTGAGCTGATTGTCTGATTTGAAGTGTGGAGGAGGAATTCTATGATTAGTTTTTAGGAGTAGTTTGTTGTAGTTTGAATAAATTGTCTGATGCTCTGCTGAGTAGTCTACTTTCTGAGTTGTTTTCTAGCTGCTGGGTTGTCTTTCCCAATTTTTTCCATTGTCTTCTGCATTGAGGACAATGCAGCATTTTAAGTGTGGGGGAGAGACACCGTTGGTGGATTTTAGCGCCAGCTAAAAATTTTTGGGTCTATTTTGACCCTTTATTTCTGGCCTTTTTGTTTGGTCTTGTGCTCCCATTTGCAAGGTTATGAGCTATTTTGATTGATGAACTCTGCTTTTGATTCTGTTTCTCCTGAGTTGAGTTAAGTTTAAGGAGAATTGTAGTATGTTCTAGATGTGATTTGTTTGCCTGTTTCATGTGGTTTACAACTCATGTATGTACTTTAGACTGATAAATGATTGTTTATGTACTGTCTTGAACTGTTTTATTCATCTGAGTTCTTTATGCCTGAGAGTCCCCTGCCCTATGGAATTTTTGAGCCTATAATTTTCCATTGTTGAGTGACATTTTAGTCAAATAGCTTAGTTGTACTAGAACTTGATTGCATTCTGAATTGAAGCTTGATGTGCATTTTCTTGTTTGATATGATAGAGGCATTCATTCCTACCCTTCATTCATACACAAGCCTAAACACTTTCCTTTGCTCCTCATTTTGTGCCTTACATGCGAGTTTTGACCTCTTTATATCTTTTGTTTTCTTTTTCGTATTTTGTTGTTGTGTTCTTGTCCTTTTGGGTAACCGGTCGGATTTGCCAAGTAAGAAAAATGAGTATAAAAAGAGTGAAAATAAATGCCTTGTGTGTTTAGTAAGGAAAAAATTGATGATCCAAGGCCAATAAAACTGCTAGCAAAGAAGTTAAAAAAAAAAAAGTTGAGATCTCAAATGTGAAGAAAAGTTGGAACAGAGCTTGGTGATTCTTTTAGCCCATTGGGATGAGTTTGTTGTGTTTTTGTGTTGTTGTGTTGTGAGTTTTGAGGTCAATTCTTGCATTTCTTCGTTCATTCTATTTTACTTTCATCACTCTCTCTTCCATTTTGGCCTTTTCCATCATTACAACCCTCAAAGTCCTCTTGATCATTCATGTTGTGTATTTGTAGTGGAGATTTAGGATTCTTTCAAGCTTATGGTTGTTGCTTTGCTATTGTGACTTGAGTGATATCTTCCTAGGTGAGTTGAGTGAATACACCTCCTACATGATCATTAGGAATTCTCTTGAATGATTTAGTTTAAGCTGTCTGAATTCAGTCTGTTTATTAGTTTAGGTGCATACATGTTCTTGTTGCCTTGTGGGATTTGGTAGATAGATTGTATCTCTTGCTTGCCTATCTTCTCTTTAGTCTTACCTTTGCTCAGGAGTGCAAAATCTTAAGTGTGGGGGAGTTGATCGAGCTGGTTTATACCTTGCTATCTAGAGGTCTTTGAATGTGTTTTGTAATGTTTTATAGCCTATTTTAGGTGGTTTAGACTTCTAGATATGATAATTATTTCATCTATATCACAATTTCATTTTGGATCTTTTATCAGTTTTAAGCGTAATTCTCTCGAATTTTGAGTGTTCAATTATATATGTCTTTTCCCTTGAGCTTTTACATGTCTTTCATGGTGCAATTGTAGGTTTTGAAGAGCTAAAGACCCAACGATTGAAGTGGAAGATGTTCGGGATCAAAGTGGAATCAAGTCGGGAGCAAAACGAAAGTTTTGGTGATTTTCTTCCAGCCTTCGCCAGTTATAAGTGGCAAAAATACTAGCAAACTATAATTCCAGTTGCAGAGCTCTGCCAGATGCGAACTGGCAGACCAAACTGGCGAACCTCGTAACTCTGCACTAAATTCAATTTTGAAAGCCCAACCCGATTAGCCACTTAAATGACCCAAAATCCTAACCTAAAAGCCCGAAAATTAACCCTCTTTAGTCCCCAAAATAACCTCCATATCAAAGATACATTACACTCACTTCCCAATTCATTTTTCTCTCCATCTCTCCCACGCCTCCACCCTTCCTCCTTTCATCTTCACCTTCATCCATCCTCATCCACCTTATGGTCGGCTAGATACCACGCTTGGAGGGCGGATGATGAGGCTTGAGCACCGATTTTCGACTTCTAGGGAGTTTTTATACCTTTTAGTCCTTTTACTTAAAATTCTATTAATGTTGTTGAACATTGTTGGATTCTTTGATGTAGAATGATTATTGGGTTTAGTTCTTGAGCTTGGATTGATTGTTTATCACATTATGACTCATTAATTATATACTCTTCGTTGTTAAGCTCTATCGTGTTATTGTTGATTGTGTGAAAATCTTAGTTGATGATTGTTTGATTGTCAATTGAACTAGCTGTAGGAACTGTTACTGAATTGAGATGTGGATTAGTTGATTAGGTTGATTAGTTACTTGTTTAAGAGCTAATTGATTGTGTTAATTAATCTTTTCTACGAGTTTTCATGGCAACGTCAATTTGGTCCCTGAGTATGAATTCCCTATATCATTTGTGGTGCAACGATAGCTTAGTTATTCGATAATTCCAAGTATTTCTCCATATTTTATCCACTTTTATAATTTTATCTCGTTTTTAGTTTAGTCCCTACGTAGTGTTTTTCTTTATAATTCTTAATCAAATAACCTTTTACCGGCATTTTCATAATTTGTTTATAGTTTTTATAGCAAATACAATCTTGTTTGAACATTGAATCGCTCGTACTCCACATACGAAAGTCCCTAAGAGAATACGACCCGACGAGTATCATTATACTACATATTTTAGCTGGGTAATTTGTCGCGTTAACGACAAGCGCGATCACTTTCTCTCTGCCATGAGAATCTAAATCTAGGATTCTCTTGCCATGACAGTGGATCCTCCCTTCTGTGTGAGTAGGAGTGTAAAGATTGGTGAGCTATTTCATCTTCTTTGTGTGTTTTTGAGAGAAATTGTGGTTTTCTAGTTTTGTTTGGTGTGTTTTCTTTTGATCCGAGTTCTAGATCTTGCATTTTCGATGGAGGTGTTGTTGTTCTCTTCTGGTGAAGAAGAGGATGAAGCAACAAAAGACTGGTACATTTGTGTTTTTTTTCTTCTTCTTGATCTATGATTGTGTTCTGGTTTTTCATTTTTTCCTGCGATTTGTTTTACAGGTTTGAAGGTATTTTGTGTTTTTTTGTTGAGGATGAAGACAAAATAACAAAGGTCTTGTGTTTTGATTCTTGACCTAAATGGCTTTGATCTGATTATTGGTTTGGACCGAAGGAAAAATTAGGGAGATCTAAATAGAGATTGGCAAAGAATTAATTGACCTAGAATTTATGAAAGAAAATGACCGAGGTAAAGATCTACAACCCACATTACCCGGAAGGTGCCACAAAGAGTAATCAGATTTCTCAGAGAGAAAATTAGAGAGAGACTTAAGTTATATCAATGAAAATTAAAACAGTAATTGATGAGGCTGTGATTTCTAGGGTGACGGATTAGATGACGAAGTTGGACAGCCTCAGATACAAGGATGAACCTGCAAGAGGAAATGGAGGGGTTTGGCCCCTAGTAAGCACTCTGATCCCTAAGTCAATAAGTGTCCGTAGAGAGTAATGGGAAAACACTATGTAGACTCGGTTTAGGAATGAGAAAGTGTTTACCTCAATTGTTGAACCGAGACCTATTTATAAGCGTCTGGGTGACCGTTATGACAGTTGTGAGACAGTTGAGTCAGATAGTTAGATAACATAAGTCCGCTGAGGAGAAATGACCATTAGAGATCGTTAAAGAGATCGCTCCTAGGGGATGCCTTATCAATAATAGTATCTTAAACTGTTTGTGAGGGAAGCTTATATATACATCCCAAAACAAGTGAACAAATAATTAATAAGTCTTTTCTCAACATGCACTCAACATAACAAAATAATATATTCAATATATATTTGGGCTTATTAATTATTTATCAACATATATTTAACCAAATTACTATGTCTCCAAAATAACTCTTCAAATTAGTAATTTAATAAGATAATTACTAACACTTCCAGGTTGTGGCTTGCACATCTTTTACCGATAGGAGCAGAACTGTGGATAATCAAACCCATACTGATAACCACACTCAAAACAGACACAAAGTTTATTCTTATTCAGAGTTACGATAAATTAATTACTTAATCAGTAAACACAAATATTAATCTTATAATAAGCTAATGCTAATCCACACAAAATTTCCAACAATCTTCCACTTGGATAGCATTAATCTATTATTAGATCAATCAACAAAATACTGAAGCAAGTAATTAATAATCACAAAAACACGCCAATGTGCACAAGAAATGAAACCATACTCACATATCACTGGATCCAAAAGGGAAACAAGTGACGTACACAAACAGATCACTGAATCCGATAGAGAAACAAATTATACAATCATCAACACAAATGGTTTCAACATCTGAATAAGATAGCACACAAAATGACATTAAAATGTCATTTAACAAAACAAAAGTCTATAAGACTTAGCTTAGACTCCCACTAGACTAAGGCCACATCCAGATTTCAACACCACTTATAGGCAAGACTTTAGTCCACAAATCTACCGGCAAATGTTCACACTAAATGTTAACCAAATGAGTCTAATACACATTATATCAAATTCAAGATTTGAACAAAACTAAATCTAAGCAACAAAAAAGTTCAATTGTGAGATAACACAAGACATTGAATCCGATAGGGAAACCAATGTTTCTCAACAACTAAACAAAATTGGATCCCAAAGTTGGACTAAATTCAATAGATTTAACCAAGTAACCTCATATGCCTTAAAAGGCTGAAATTGGACTAAATCCAATTAATATGTTTACTCAAACTCCCACTGGACCAAGATATCATCCAAGAGTCTTAAAAAAATGCTCATGCCAAAAACTTATAATAAGCCTTGTCAGCAACACCGAAATGTCCAAACACATTTGTAAGCCTAAGATCTGTTATAGCCAAATAATCATTTAAGATTATCAGATACATGTTCAGGGAACTAAACTAGTCATCATAATTAGTCCCATCCAAAGTTTTCACCACAGAAAGTTGCGAAAAACCAAAAGCTTATTGATATGACCAATAACAAATAGGAAACATTAACTGTCTCAAAATTTGAAGAATAATTATAAGCTTTTCCAATTTCTAGGGAATTTATTCATTTTTACTTCCTCAGTATTTGCTGGTAGTCACTAATTGTTAGAGATAATAGCACTAATTTCATGTTATACCGAATTGCCTTGGCAACCATTCAGGTAAATTTGATTGTTAGATATATTCATCTCCAATGAGAATTGTTATGTTTCTTTAGAGACTAAAACCACAATCACAATAATTCCTCTTGGTAAATAAATTGAAAAAGTGGAGCAACATGTTTTAACTTCTTGAAATTATCTCTTTAAAAGAACACAACTAAAGAGTCCCTCATAGCTCAAGAATTGTTTAAACTATTTATCTAATTAGCTTTTGTAGTCCTGTTTGAAATTCTATAATTATACAAGTGATGATTGACTTTCAAGCAGTTGAGAAGAAGAGACTTGAGGAACCTGCCTCTGATATCGGTGTGAAGCCTTTATGTGCAATGGTTAGTACACTAATTTGAATATTAGGCTATTGACATATTTCTTCAACATCAAACTGTTTCACTTGAGACTTGAGTTAACAAAGGATGTTATCTAATGTGTTTAGATAAACAACAATTTGCGCTGCTATGATCTTGCAATGCAGTTCATTAATAGCATCATAGATGCTCTTCCACAAAATTTTACTCAGCAGGTTTGGAGCTTCATTTCCTTTTTAGTTTCATTTATTTATTTACGGTTAGTTCTGCATTGTTGACCTACTTTTTGTTATTGCATTTTCTGCATAGTTATAAAATGCAATATGCATCTCAAATGGAGAAGCTATTTTTTCTTTTGAATTGTAAATCATATTGAATCATATGATTCAAAAAATTAAAGAAACAAAATTTAATGTCATATAACTAAGAAAGAAACTCTAAAACACAGGAAGAATAGATTGAATTAATTTGTATTAATGCTGCCGAAGGAGAAAAATGTTCACTTCATGATAGCATGATCTCTAATATCATGTAGAATTTGAAGGACTGAATTAATTTGTGATACTCATCTTCATGAATTCATACACAATATTCCTTTTTCTTTTCTAGGAAATAAATCAAATATACAATAAATACATAATCAATACATAACCGTCCTAATAAGGAATTCCTAAAATATGCTATCAGATTATTGACTTAATTAAGACAACTACCACACAATTTTCAGTAACCTTACTTCTTACACTGAACTTGATATGTAATGGAATGTCATCAAAGAAATTTGTTATAAGAATGTTTTTCATTTCACCATATATTAAATAGCAGACTTTAGTGTATCAATTGTTATGATAGATGAACAACAAGAACTAGGGATGGCAACGGATAGGGTATCCGATGGTTTTACCACTATCAGTATCCGTATCCGTTCACTCTATCCAATATTCGTACCCTATCCGTATCCGATAAATTAGTATCCGTATCCTATCCAATATCCGGTATCCGACGGGTATCCGAAATACCCGAAATATCCGAAAAAAGTATAAATATAGGATAGAGTGTCCTATTTTATAAATTGGATATACCGGGTACCCGATATCCAATACCCACTAACTAAAATAAATAAATAAAATTATGATTTATTTATATTTTAAATTTCTTTTTTAAAAGAAAACAATTAAATATAAAGAAACTAAAAAATGATTATATATAAAAAATATAAATATAATTAAATAATTATATAGAAGATATTAAATTGAATGTAAAATATAAAAATTAAATAAATAATAGGGTATCGAATATCATATACCCTAACTATCCGTTCATTTCGGACGGATATAGGGTATCCGAAAGTAATATCCGTATCCGCCCAATATCCGAAAAATATTTAATTTCGAACGGATATCGGATAATTTTTTCGGACGGATATGGACAGATACCCTAAATATCCTAAACCATTGTCATCCCTAACAAGAACTAACTTGGAAATATTATGTGCTTGATTGTAATCAAAACCACAACGATTTTCTTAATCACTTGATTGTTTGATCATCATCTTTCAATTTTCTGTAATTTTAAACATTTCGTCGGAAAAGAATTCTCATATCTTCAGGCGTCTCTTTATAGCTTTTGGGATAGAATAACATTTGTGGCCTCTCTTTTGTAATTGTTTTATGATTTTTTCAGTGACAATTTTTGTTAGATATTCAGTTTGACTGAGCATCTTTATTACTTTTTTAAATGTTTCCTTATTTGATTCTTTAATGTTTTTGTTTTATTGTTAGAAATTACTTGGGGGATGCTTCATCCTCTTCTCAAGTATTAGTTGGCCGCCTTGATATATATATATATATATATATATTTATAAAAATAATCTGTATGTTCTTTGGATTTGATATTGGAAATGGTCAATATTTTCCCAGTGTTTTTTTTTTAAAAAAAAACTTTATATCCTCATATTTGTTATTTCACTGCAGGTTAATTTTAAAGACAATTGCAAAGGATTTCTTGAGGTTGCTAAGGTTTGTAAGCATCTGCAAGTTCGTTGTATTAATGCTGTGTTGGTGGATATGCATTTGAATCTTATTGAAATTTGTGGATCATTGAAAATAACTCAATTATAATCTAGTGAATTCATGATTGCCCATTTGGATTTTTTTCTCAAAAGTATATTTTTAAACCCAAAATCATGAGGTCAGTTAACAATTTTTGTCTCAAATTTTTATTCAGCATCGGCTTCATCCTACAACAACAACAACAATCAAAGCATTTTCCCACTAGTTAGGGTCGGCTATATGAATCAATTGATGCCAACGTGTTGTATCTTTACACATGTCCACATTTAAGTTATTAATGGATAAATCTTTTCGGATAGTCTTTCTAATAGTCTTCTTTAGTCTTCCCCATCCCCAGATTATTGGACTATCACCCATTTGGTCAACTCTATGCATTGGAGCCTCTATAGGTCTTCTTTGTACATGCCCGAACCACTTAAGTCGTATTTTGACCAACTTCTTTACGATAAGTGCTACCCCAACTTTCCCTACGACTGCTGATCTTATCCTTTCTAGTATGACCGCTTATCCTTTCTACCCCAACACATTCTTGTTGTTGATCCATATTCACAAGAGATTCGACAAAGTTTTTATGTTTCCTGTCGACTGCCTAACACAACCCTCCTCTCTTAATGGGCTTGCGACCATCTATACAAGCATAAGGAAGCACAGGCAAAGTTATGGGCTTAATTGTACTAACGACATCCAATCACTTAATGGAATTAGCTGATCCATAATGCTTGTGCTCCTGTTAGGTCATAATGGGTTGGGGATCAAGATTTGACCCACTAATTTAAGGGTTGGGTTGGGTCAACCCATGGTTAACCATGGGTCGTCCCATTATAATTTCATGAATTAGGAGTGAAATAATTTCAAACTAACTTGACGAATTCGATCCAGTTCAGATCGGACCGAGATGGGCTAGCTCAACGGGTTTGATTTGGTTTGGGTCAATCTAGCAGGACCAATCTAAGCCAAGTCGGTTTGAGGGGCCTGATCCAATCTAAGTCAGCCCGATGAAGTTGACTTTGTCCAGTTTGGGCCAGCTAAACGGGCTTGTCTAGTTTGAGCTGGCCCGACGAACTCAATCTAGTTTGACCCGACCCAACGAACCCAATCTAGATTGGCCTAGCCTGATGGACCGTTTGAGTTCATCCCAACCTGGCTTGATGAATGTAGTTCTCCCAGTTAGAGTTTCACAAGATTGGGTCATATTAAATAATTAATAATTAGTTTTAATAAATAATTTAATTATTAAATAAGTTAAATAACATAAGCATGGGTTCATGGGTTAGGTTGGGTTGACCCTTATTTTTATTGGTCATAACTCACCCATGCCACATTTAACAAATTTTCATTGGTATGGGTCAATGACCCATTTATGACCCAATCCATCAATAATTCAACACAAACCCAACCCAACCCAATCGACCCATTTGACACCCATAAAGTAGCCTTAGGATTCCCCTTATGCAATGCAAATCTCTCTTTTGCTCCCCTTGTCCTTTCTCCTTTATCAAATTCATTTTTGGAGTATTAGACTTAGAGTGACCACCATCTTCCTTATGCTTATTTCCTTTTCACTCTCTAGTGTAAACTTTTCCTTAGTTGGGCTCATTGTCCTAATTACACCCAATATTGGCCCTATCGAGATTCAAAGCGTTCAAAGTAGAAGAAGGTCGAGTTTAGTGGCCTTGATAGTGTCATATAGTGTATCACCTGATTGTTGGCTCTTTAGTGGTGGTTCTCTGGTGAGGACTAAATTCCGATCCACTTTAGTGAGCTAGGTTCTCTTTTTTCGGCATTTCTCTACAATGTGGTCTCTTAACAAGTGGCCCATCCGTTTTGGAAATGGTATCATTTGAGCCTTTTTTTTCTGTTATGTTCTTCGTTTCAGTGGCTATGGAAGTTGGGGCTACTGTGAGATCTGTTTATTGCGAAGCCTGTATTCCCCTGATTATTTAACTTCAACTTTAACATGACAAGCTGATCTTCACTCTACTAATCCTAAGGTGGCGCTAGATGATTTAGAAATAATTGGAGATAAATATGTTGAGAATTAGATAATAATATTTGTATTAATATTGATACTAAACAAAAAGTTTTACAAGACTTAAATAAGAGAAAAATATTCCTAATCAAGATAGGAATCCTAATCCTACTTGAAAAAGATAATAACAAAAGAGACATAATCTAATCTAATTTAAACCTATTTGAAAAGATAATGATAATCTAAATCAAATTCTGATTCAAAATATAATAATAAGATAAGATAATTTTAATCCTAAAAGATAATGATAAAATAAGAAATAAAATAATTCTAGATAATTCTAGATTTCCCAACACTCCCCCTCAAGATGAGAATTGGAATTTTCCATTCTCAGCTTGGGTCTTGATTGAAATTTGTGCTTCTTTAGACATTGTTGTCGTTGGAAGAACACGGTGACTGAATGAGAGGCTTTTGATGATGTGATAATGGCAATGAAGACCGAAGTTCATTTTGTCAATTAAGGACAAAAGTAACAATTGTCAATTTTTGAGTCTCAGGGGCTCCCTTTTCCAGAGCTTGTACTCTTTTATGAACCTCAGAGGCAACAGTTAAGGAAAAAGAAGTGATGACTTGTGTTCTTTCTGAGTCTTGGAGGCTCCCTTTTCTAGAGCTTGTATTCTTTTATGAACTTCAGGGGCCACTATATATATATATTACTATTTTTTTAAGTATTCATGCACAGGGTAGTTGACATTTTCATGAATGCCATGAAAAATCACTACCAAAGCTAGGAAAGTGTTGTCAATGAAGGACAATAAATAAACTCTGAGTGAATTTCGTCAATTAAGGACGAGCTGATAATTAGGAAAGTCCTTAATTAAGGATAACTCACTACAAGGTTGGTCAAAAAAGGAACTTAGTGGCGACAAAGCTGATTTAGGGTGGAAACCTCCCTGAGTCAGAGTCTATAGTGGCCGGCGACAAAGTTTGTGGTGACGGCGGCGAAAAACGGTGACAGACGCGCCTTCGCGCACCTGCTCTGAAACGATGAGAAGAACACTGAAGTAGCGCGTGGCTCCTCCGGTAGACTTCCGGCGACTATTGGGTGGCATAACGGAGGGTTTTGTGATGATCCCTAAAATAAATTTGGCCAAAGAGTCGATGGCGAAAAAGGGTTTGCTATGAAGAGTACCAAATTCTAAGACCTGGAGTAGTTCTCTTAAAATTATTTAGGATAAAGTTGACGAGAGTCAATCTGGCTCTGATACCATGTTGAGAATTAGATAATAATATTTGTATTATTATTAATACTAAACAAAAAGGTTTACAAGACGAGAAAAATATTCCTAATCAAGTTAGGAATCCTAATCCTACTTGGAAAAGATAATAACAAAAGAAATCTAATCTAATCGAATTTAAACTTATTTGAAAAGATAATGATAATCTAAATCATATTCTAATTCAAAAGATGATAATAAGATAAGATAATTCTAATCCTAAAAGATAATGATAAAATAAGAAATAAAATAATTCTAGATAATTCTAGATTTCTCAACAAGATTTACTTACGGGCCATCTTATTCATTTTCTTCCTCTAAAATTTATTTGTTTGCAACAGTGAGTTTCAGTTGAGATTTGACAGTCAAAAGAAAGGACAAAAAGCGATAACATTTGGAAATAAGAGACCAACAACATAGATGAAATTGACAACTAGGATTAAGTCATGGAGATTGTGCCCTAGGGCCAATCATTTTAAATGTATGAACTGTTGGGAATCCTAGGCGCCAAACGCAGCGGAAGCAGAAAAATAAAAATAAAATAAAAGCGCCTAGGCCCTAGAATTCCCGAACGGATCCGCTAGCAGAATTTAAAACTTTTAGATAGTGGTATACCTCACGAGTTTCAATCGGCTGGTTGTACAAGGCGTGTGCAAGGAGTCCACTCTCAGCGTTCTTCCTCTGCCGGTGATCCACACGAACAGGTTCTCGGACACCAAGGTGCTGCCTTCCGTTCTTTTCTCCAAAAGAAACAGGGACCAATCTACAGTGCTTGAATTCAGGAACTCCTTCTTGAATCCAACAGCAAAAGTGGCGCACAGAAGAAACCCCCCACAAGAACTCCTTCTTGCCTTTTCTTCTCTCACAAACCCTAGTTTTGGAGCCAAGTTGATTCTCACTAACTCTTAGCAAAATCGACTTTCTCTCTCTATGGGTGCAAAGGTGCGATTTTCTCTCTCTCTACAAGGAGGAAGAAAATTAAAAGCTAGGGTTAGACTTGCTTAGGGGGCAAGTCGACTTGCTCCCTATATATAATTATAATTTTTTGGTGATTTGATATTCCTAAAATCATGATATTCTGATAATATAATTATTTTAGGACTTGAATTTACAATTAAAATATTACCTTAGTATTTCAATTTAAATTCAAAATGCAATCTCTGAGAATCAAATGGAAGATCAAATCTTCCCATGGGACCCACAGAGCTATGCGCCTATCTCCCTCA
>QANZ01056500.1:231162-270919 GCA_003254925.1 Chamaecrista fasciculata | reverse complement strand
TTGATTCTCCAAGATTGCATTTGAATTCAAATTATAATATTAAGGTAATATTATAATTAGGAATTCAAGTCCTAAAATTATGATATTATTGTAATATCATAATTTAATAATTTGATAATCATATAATTTAGGGATTCTCTAATTATAATTATCAAAACCTCAAACCCTATATATATATAGAGCTAAAGTCGACTTGCACCTATGCCTCATGACACTCTTGGAATTTCGACTTTCCTTAGCCAATTCACAAGAGCAAAATTCGATTTTGGCTTTTGGTGAAGAGAGAGAGAAAACACAACCCTAGTTTTTCTTAGAGAGAGAAAGTGGCGCAAACCCTAAAAGGAGTTTTAGAGTTTGTGACAAGGTTGTGTGAGATCAAGGATAGGATTCTTGATCATAGGCGCCAACTAGTTCTTGGAGTTCAAGAATTGTTCTTGAATTCAAGAACACCGTAGATAAGGTCCCTGATTCACTTGGGGAAGTGAAGGAGGCTAGCACCTAGGCATCTGCCAAACTATTCGTGTGGATCACCGGCGGAGGGAGCACACTCGGAGTGGACTCCTCGGCATCGTAAGACACAAAGTCGCCGATTGATTTGGGTAAAATTCTGGTCCTTATACTGATACCAGTGTTGTCATAACCGAACCGGACAAAGACTCGGACAAGTGTTCGGTTCACGGTCGGATTGGTTGAATCGGTCGGACCGGATGTTTGAACCGGATGATGCAATAAATAATTATTTTTAATATATTAAATATAAACCCTCTATATTTTTTTTTTGGGTCTAAGAGATGCATTAAATTTATTAATTTATTAGATAAGTAAAACAATTGGTAAGAGATAACTAATAGAGCCTCACAGTTGGGATGGTAAAAGTGCTGGGAGTGTGAAGAAAGGACATGGGTTCGATCCCTACAAGGCTCAAAATGATTTTTTGTAAAAAAAATTGAGAACCGCCGGTCCAGTCTAGCGGTTGGATCCGGTTTTCCGGTTCTTGGCCGGTTATTTCCGGTCCAATCCGGTCCAACCATCATTCCGGTTCAAATGGTTGAACCAACTCGCTTGTGTCTTCGGGTAGCGGTCCAACCGGTCCGACCGGCCGGTCCGGTCCGGTTTTCACATAACTGACTGATACAGATCCATATAGCGGATTCATTGGGAAAGAAGTCGCTATGTGCCTTGTTTTATTATGTTTTGGTTTAAAATTTTTAATTTTATATCCGTTCCGCTGCGTTGTGTGCATGGCGATTTCCCAACAAATGAAGCTTGGGAAATCACTAACTTTGCACCAGGAAAGCAAGCTATTAATTAAAAGTAGGTATATTGTTAGACGAAAAGGAGAGGGTACTATTGAGAGGTACACGCTGCCCGACTAGTGGCTAAAGGATACAACCAAATCGAAGACATGGACTTTGTGGTATGTATGCTTAAATTTATTCAACGATTATTGTTGATAAAAATATTTTAGATTGTTTTTTTAATTAAAAAAAATTAAAATTTACTAATTCTTTTAGGGAAGATATAAAAAGAATTTTTATTCAACACTATTGGACATGAATTATATCAAGAATCTAAACATTTTTTCATAAAAACATTGAAAGGTACATATTTTTCTAATTGAATGAATGGGAATTGTGCGTTAAGAATATAATATCTGGATATCATAATAAAGATGGTTTGACATCTAGTAACATAAAAATGTAATGAGTGATGAGTAAGAAATGAAAAAATATATATAGTACATAAAAGTAAATATATCAATCTCGTTGTTTAGTTTAATTAAAGTCGTAGTTTGATTAGTCGTAGTTCGACTAGTCGTTGTTTTAAATAATTGTAGTTTGACTAGTCATTGTTTTAAATAATCGTAGTTCAACTAACCATTGTTTTAAATAGCCGTAGTTTACCTAGTCGTTGTTTTAAATATATTCAATTTTTCTTTCCTTACTCATTACTCTTACTTTTTTTTTTATGTTTTTTTTTATGCAAGCCATCTTAATTATGATATCCATATATAGTACATAAATGTACCAATGTCGTTGTTTAGTTTAATTAAAGTCATAACTTGATTAGTCGTAGTTTGAGTAGTCGTTGTTTTAAATAATCATATTTTAAACAATCGTTGTTTAAAATAGTCGTATTTTAACTCGTCGTTGTTTTAAATTTATCCATCTATAAATAAGTGTGCTAACCTACAAACAATTCAACATTTTCACTTTTAAAAGATATCTATCATAGGTTTTGAGAAAGAAACAATGAGGAAGAATAAGGGTGAGCAAATTGGCCGGCCAACCCACGAGCCCGCATAATCCGACCCAACCCGCAGCCACGGGCTGGGTTGGTTTGGGCTAGCGGGTTGGTATAGTCCAAAAAAATTGAGCCCACATATGTGTGAGTTGGGCTACGGGTTCAGGAGTTGTAAACCCAACCCAACTCGCGAGCTCGCACACATATATATATATAATATGTTTTTTTATTTCCATATATTATTCTGAATTAACCTTAGCCGCATATTGTGTATCATGGAAAGATCTCAGCCGCATATTCTCTTATATATCTCTCTCTCACTTTACTTCACATACCCTAATTTTCCTTACTCCAATTAACGCTTCACGAACACGAATCCAGTCTCCTCCGCCGCTAGCTACATCCTTTTCTCTTCTTCAAGTTCAAACCCTAGCCGCCTTTCCTCTTCTCTCCACAAAATCGTCGTCGCCACCACCCAAAGCCATCCATCGTTGTCGTCGTTCTCGTTCCTTTCCTCTTCTCTCTCGGCGTCGCTCATTCGAAAGCCTGAAGGTACATGATTTTCATTCTTCTCTTTAGTTTTCGTGTTGTTGTTATTATTTTCAAACCCTAATCGTTATTTTCCATTGTTATTTCGTGTTTTCTCTGTTATTTTTGAACCCTAATTCGAACCCTGAAGCTACAAATTCGTCCCTTTGTTTCTCTATTAGTTTCATGTTTCTCTGTTATTTTCATGTTGACTTCTTCTTCTTTGTTAATTCATTTATGCTAGCTACAAACTTGTCCCAAGTTGCTCTGTTATTTTCTTCTTCTTCTTCTTCTTCTTCTTCTTCTTCTTCTTCTTCTTCTTCTTCTTCTTCTCTGTTATTTTCGCGTTTCTCTGTTATTTTCAAATATTACTATTTTGTTTCTTGTCTTCTTCTTTGTTCCTTCTTCTTCTTGTATTTTGAAAACTTTTAATTTTGGTTGTATTTTAATTTCAGGGATGTCTGATCAAGGAGCTGGACAGATTTCATCACCTAGTGGTATCCAAGTTGCTAGTGCACCAACACCTACTCCACCAAGTGTTCAAGCACCAACAACAGAAACCACAGAAGCGCACAGCCCGTGGGTTGGGTTGGTTCGGGCTGAAATAAAAAAATTTCAAAACCCAACCCAACCCAATTGGCAGATTGCTGTGCGGGTTGGGCTGGGAAAATCCCTCAGCCCGCCCCAACCCAACCTGTGCTCACCCCTAAGGAAGAAGATGAGGAGAAAGAGGAAAATGCTCCAAAGACAAGGGATATATATCAACAAATTATCTATTTCTACCAAATTAATGATTTACCAAAGGTATCTATCAATATATTTGTGTCAACGGGTATTTCATATGTTTTCTATTTCTTGTTTCTAATGTGTAAAATTCTCATTTTTATAGAGTTATGAACCTGTTTCTATCTACGAAACTCAGTAGAAGTGAACAGAAAAGTCGAAAAGCTATGATGAAGCTTGGATATGAACTTGTTTCTGGTGTTTCACAAGTTACTTTGACAAAGCCGTAAGCCTTCTATTCCCCCTTAACTATTCATATTAATTACTTTATTTACCTATCTTAAACTAACCCAAAAAAGAAAGGGAAAAAAAAGATTTCTTCATACTTTAACAGGAGAATCTCACATATTATTGATTTTTTAACATTAAAAAAAAATTAATTATATACTTATAATTCAGTTTGTATAGTTTATTTAAAAAAAAACAATTATTATATAATGTAAATGTTTAAGCATTCATTCTTACTATTAAGTTAGTGAAAATACTATTTGTTCACACTTGAAAAATTAGTTGATGATGGCACAGAGATCTGAGGTGGAAATATGTAAGTTTTGCTGTTTTGGTATTGACTGTTAGTATGTATTAGTATTAGTAAAGAACAAATAGTTCTGCAATTAATTACTCTACAAGAACTTTGAATGGATAGTGTTACTAAACTAAATTAATTAAGTGTTAATGAAGGACTATAATTAAAATATTTATAAAGCATAAATGGTAATTTTAAGAAATATACAAGAAGATTAGATATGAAGCATAGACATTGATACAAACACTGACATATCAGCATGTCAAATTCTTGAAATTACATAATACTATACAAAATATATATATATATATATATATATCTTGATAAAAAAATTTAAAAATTACAACAATTATTCATGAAATATTCATATGTGACACTTTTTTCTCTATTTCATTGTGTTGGAGCTGAACAAAAAATATTAAATCTTGATACTCAGATATTAGATATGTGTCAAGCATGTGTCATATCGTATTGTACGACACTCTCTCTGTGCTTCATATATAAATATCCAAGTAAACTATAGAAAGTAAATGATCAATTTTGTCAATTAAATATAGTTACTGTTATATCTATTCTGGTAATCATTATTTCTTACCACTAGTAATTAATGATTGTAAACTGTGCAATTTCAACTTGATACAGATGTATGTTATTCCAAACCCTGATGTGTTCAAGAGTCCATCATCAGAGACTTACGTGATATTTGAAGAGATGATAAGGGCTGAAGATGCAAACTTAATTAATGACGAAGCCAATTCAAGAGGAATTGATGAGACAGATTGGAATTTCTTGGGCTGAAGCTGTTAATGCATTAATGGATGCAGATAATGATATAGTAACTGCTATCATGGAACTTAAGAACTTTTAGTTAGATGTGCTTCAACTTCATTTTGAGATCGACTACCTCTGTTACAAGGGTTTGTTTAAGTTTTTATTGTAGAACTATAAGGTTTGCTTATGAATAATGCTTTCATTGTGGTTTGTTTTGACATTGATTACATTTATGTGCAATGTATCTTGTCTTGGATTGTATATCATTTGCTTTTGTGTTTTTTAAATTTTCAGTTTCTTTGGGTAAACATATTAAAATAGGCTAGCTTTACTTGTCATGTTAGCCTATTAATCTATGAAGCATGGACACTGGCACGGATACGGGACACGACACGGACACGGACACGGACACAGCGACACGTTAAACTCTCAAAATTACGCGACACGACACGGCATATATTTATATATATAAATAATTAAAAATTCATAATTTTTAATGAAAAAATTAAAAATTACAATTTTTATTCATAATATATGTCATATCTATTATTATTTTCTCTTGCCTATCATCTTAAAGTTACAAAAAATTGATTTATATTCTAAAATTTATGGATATGTGTCGTGTCGGTGTCATACGAGTGTCGGACACTGACACGTGTCTGACACGGCGACACACCTTCAAAATGAAGTCTCCGTGCTTCTTAGCTATTAATTAATTCTTTGGGATATGGGATGGGTTAGGCTAAGATTTTCGTTTTCGACAATTATGTTACCAGTGGGATTTTAATCCATTTTATTATGTCTATTGAGTTGGGCTGAGCTTGTTTTATCAACCGATATTGTATATATATTTTTTAAATAAAAATTTAATTCTTAGTTTTTCGTGAACATGATATCTATTTCAATAAGTTAAAAGTTTATTGATAAGAACGTAAAGAAGTTTCAAATCCAACAAGTCAAAATGTCAAATGCTTAAATTTAATCTCACATCTTTGTCATGAAGTTCAATAAATATATATCTATAATAAACGTGAACGAGAGTGTTTTAAAATTTGATTATTGTTATAAATAATTATGTTTATGAATATCCACATTTGTCTTTTGGTATTCTCTATGCATAGAAGTTTGAGTTTTCCTTTACTTTCTCTATGTACATGAATATGACCTTATCCCTTCATTATGTACATTAAGTTGGTACATCTCCCTTATTGATCCTTTAGCCTATAAATAGAGGCTTTAGGTGTTGATGTAAAGTTGATGAGATGAGTTGAATGATAAGAACCACTCTCCCCTCTTACTTTTCTCTATTCTTTGAGTATTCATATTTCTTATATTTTATAACAATTATAAGTAATATTTAAAGTTGAATTATATAAAGATGGGTGAACGATAATTCTTCTTTAATATATTATATAGATATAGAATATCTCTAATAAAAATAAAACATTTAAATAATAAATAAATGTTTCTATATATATATATATTTCCAAATTATCTATATTACGTATTATTTTCATCATATTTCTTTAAAAAACAATATGGTAAAATTATTAATTTCGTTCTCAAATTTTACATCAACTGTCAATTTTGTCCCAATTATTTTTGCGGTCAATTTTGTCCTCAATCTTTTATAATTTTTTCAATTTTATCTTTTGATTAACTTCGGTAACCATGAAAATATTTAATATTTTTTCAAAAACAGCATTGACTTTTTTTATTTTTAACTAATAGCTTATCAAATGCACAAATTCTCCAAAACAATTCACGTAAACTTTTTTTTTAAAATATATATATATATATATTATGATATACTATTTCTTCGTCTTCTCTACCAATTTACACTCATAAATATTTATCTATGAATTCATTTATGTAATTATTTCTTTATTTGAAATTTACTCTCTATACATCGTTGATAAAGCAACTGCATGCACCATTATTTAAATCCTGTCATTTGATGATAATTAATATCAGCTGTCCAAAATGGTTTGAATGATAAGTGCATTCCATCTTGCCTATTTGTTTAGGATTGTTCAACTTTAGTTTTTTCTTTAAAATAAAACTTATCTGATAATCAAAAATTTTCTTTTTTGTAGCTTGTAGGTAGTAATAGTGGCAAAATTGTGTTGGAAACTTGGAGCATCGTTAGCTTTTTAGACGAGCAAGGGGTAACATTCACCTTAAAATGGAATTAATTCTAAATTATAAATAATCGTAAGAGATTTAAATTTTAGTTTCACTCCCTCAAATCTTAATTTTTTATTAGAACATGCTTTTGGATTTGGACGATTCAGTGTTTGACTGAAAAAAGAAAAAAAAAAACTATAGCTCTCAATAGTGCATGGCAAAAGTGTGTGTTGGTGCGGAAATAAATTTGTAAATTAATATTGACTTTTAAAATATTGAAATTTAAAATAAGAGACTTTTAAATTAAGGTTTTAATATTGATAATGATGGTGAAATAAACTTGTAAATTAATACTAACTTTATTAATAACAATGTTCCTTATTTATATGGAATTCAATTTCCTTCGATTTTATTTATGCGATAATTACACTACTAGTAATATAATTACATGCGGGACATCAATATAATTAAATTTTTGGGTAAATTACACTTTGGTACCCTGTGGTTTGACCATGTTTCACTTTGGTACCCTGTGGTTTGAAACTTGACACTTTGGTACCCTGTGGTATTCTCCATTAACACTTTGGTACCCTTTAGACCTATTTTGTAATTTTAATCATAATAATTTTACAAAAATTACATATTGACCCCAAAAAAATTTAAAATTTTTCATTTTAGTCCCTATATAATATGTATTCAGGGACCTATTTGTAATTTTTTGAAAATTTTTTGGGGTCATTATGTAATTTTTGCAAAATTTGTTGTGGTTAAAATTACAAAATAGCTCCAAAGGGTACCAAAGTGTTAATGGAGAATACCACAGGGTACCAAAGTGTCAAGTTTCAAACCACAGGGTACCAAAGTGAAATAGGGTCAAACCATAGGGTACCAAAGTGTAATTTACCCTAAATTTTTTTGTCAACAATTAGGTAAGTTAGAGAAGTAAATAAGGATTAGAAAAAGAAAATATATAGTAAGTACATAAAAGTAAATGTATCAATCTCGTTGTTTAGTTTAATTAAAGTCGTAGTTTGATTAGTCGTTGTTTTAAATAGTTGTAGTTTAACTAATCATTATTTTAAATAATCGTAGTTTTAACTAGTCATTGTTTTAAATATATTCAATTGATGCCAAGCCATCTTAATTTTGATATCCATATATAATACTTTCTTGATTAGTCTCCAATGACAATGAGAAAAGCAGCATATATAAAAGAAGCAGCATAGGCCTCCTTTATTTCCATACGAGACTGTTTTCTGAAACAGAGCAACAAGAAGAAAAGCATATATAAAAGAGAAAAGTATATATAAAAGAAGAGAAGCAGATTGATGGCGAAGATTCTGACTATGTTCACAGTGAAGCAGATGATGATGATGATGCGTGGGGCGTGACGGTGGGGGTTTAGGGTTTAGGGTTTAGTCCCTGTTTATCAATTTCTTTACTCATTTTCTTTGCACTTTCGGTCTAATTTCTGAAAGATTCATGGATTAATGATTAAATTGGAATGTTTGGGAAAGTTTTAGAACACTTTACAATTTTATTTTGAAGACTTGGGACTAAAATGAATGAAGATAATGAAGAAGAAGAGGAAGTTGAAGATGGAAAAGGGTGAGAAGGACCAAAACGTGCATTTTGAGAATAATTGGATAAGAATGGGTCATGGACTAAAAATGCCCAAGGACCAAGACGTGTGTTTTGGCCAGGGACTGAAATGCAAGAGATTGCCATTTTTTTTAGGATAAATTACACATAAGGTCCTTGTGGTTTGACCCATTTACAGAAAGGATCCATGTGATTTAAAAAGTGTCAAATAAGTGGATTAGTTGCCAAAGCATAGCTTCAATTCCATTTTACAACTTGAATTGAAGATTATTGTTCCATACATAAATATCACATTCATATCAAGACTATTTCTATCTGGAAGGCATCAAATACATTCATCACCATATATAGATTATAGTCAATATTCAATCATAAAGGAAATTGGCCATCTCTGGCAAATAGTATTTTTTTCTTCCTTTCCTTTCATCCTTGTTAAATTGAAAACAAAAGGCTATTATTAATTAAGGAGATGATAGCCTCATATATAGTAATGCTTGTTTCTACTTTAATTTTTTTCTTCCACTTTGTGATGGGAATTGCCAGCACACTAAATCAAAGACACAAATCAATTTTTCTTGTGCTATATATATATATATATATATATATATATTCCCAATGGAAGAAATCAACAAACATTAATTAGCATTCTAGCACAATAAATATAGTAGAGAGGTGTAAGCACAAGTCCTCTTCTCGCAATATTTAGCTTGAACAAGTAAATTTATGAGTAATTTAACTTTGATTCCTGAAAAATCACTGGGCTTCGGTCCCTGAAAGATTGAAATGAATAATTTAGTCCCTGAAAGATTAAAACAATATACTTTTAATTAGTCCCTAAAAGATTAAAAGGGTATACTATTTAGTCTATAATTAAAACAAACAGTTGAATGTCATTTAATTAGCTTGAGTTTGATTACACTTTACTTTAGTCTATTATAATATATTTATTTTAATTTAGCTTGAGGAATGAGAGGAGTGAGAAGAATAGTGTGTTCACGATATGATGGTGTGGGATTTTTGTGTGTGTGGTTTTGGAGGAGGTGGGATTGCTGAATATATAATATAGATGAGTAAGGAATTGAAGAGGTGGGTGGGATTGGTGAATATATAGATGGGAGTTAAAGGAAGATGCAAAGCAAGGAATTAAAGCCTGACTGAGGCAAAAATAGATGAAATAAACTCAAAATGATGTTGTGGTGTATTTGATATGAATGTGGTATTTATTTATGGAACAATAATCTTCAATTCAGTGGAATTGTGTGAGCCCTACGCACGTGGAAACTAATAATAGTCATAGACTCATAGTGGTATTGTGACATTCAAACCTATATTAGAAACTAGAAAGTGAAAGTGTGTGTGAAAAAAAAAAAAGGAGAATAGAGAAGAGAAAGGAAGAGACGTGTGTGAGAGAGGTTTGGTGGTTTTTTTAAAAAATAATAATAGATCAAATACTCATTTTGGCCTCAAACTATGCAATAAATTTTATTTTGCTCTTTAAACTCTTTTTTGTTTCATTTTGGTCTTCAAATTTTACTTTCTCTTTGTCAACTAACCCACTTATTAATATACATATAAGAGAGAAATGATTGATTCATCTCAATAGTCTAGGTTATAAAAAACAGCAGAAATTCGATAAAATCATATTTTGGGCACCCAAATGCATGGAAAAACAAATAGTTTTAATACTAAAATGAAACTTACCTCATAGATTGAGGACCAAAATAAACTTTTAACAAAATAAAAATAAAAAAGAAATGTAGAGTGAGGAGTGAGTGGAGTAAAAGAGCATCCTATATGTGTGTATGTATGTAAATACATAAACTCATAAAAGTCTATGTTGTTGATCCAACTATTGTTTTTAACCATATATCTTCAAATTAATACCTAAACTTAATTGTGGTCTCTAAAGTACTCACTTATTACTAACTAATAAAATAAGGGAATATCTAAAATGTGCCTTTAGGGCACATGTTTAAGGACATTTAATATGTCTTGAAAGTTGCAAAAGTAGAAAAACTCAAATCATTTGCATTAAATGATCAGAACTTTTTTTTTAAAGACTATATTACCTTCTTAGAAAAACTCTTAAGGCACATATTTAGGGTTTAGAATTTAGAGTTTAGAGTTTAGGTTTGTAAGATTTAGGGTTTACGATTTAAGGTTTAGTGTTTAGAATTTATGGTTTAAGGTTTAGGGTTTAAAATTTAGGGTTTATGGTTTATGGTTTAAGGTTTAGAATTTAGGGTTTAGGGTTTAGAATTTAGGATTTAAGGTTTAAAATTTAGGGTTTATGGTTTAAAATTTAGGTTTTAGGGTTTACGAATATAAATATTCTTTATATTTTGGCCAAAGTCCTATTTTGGTCCCCCAGTTATGCTCAGTGTTTCAAATTGGTCCCCCAGTTATTTTTCGTTCCATATTGGCCCCCCAGTTATGCAGAACTTGACAAAGTTGGTCCCTCTAACAGTTTCCATCCATTTTTTCTGTTAAAAAAAAAGACAAAGTTAATTTTTAACTCTTAAAAGTTTAAAATTTTGCATCAAGGACATTTTTCTCTATAATAAAACCAAAATGTAAGAAAGAAGAAATAATTGGGGGTTTTAGTTTATTTCACACCAAAAAAAATAAAATCTCTCTCTCTTCCATAGCCACTGTCATCAAAACACCGATTTTCCGGCCATCGCCGCCGCCACATCCCTCCACCCTCCTCTCTTCCAAGTCCCCGAAACCCTTTTCTGTATCTTTCAAACAGAAAGCCCCTTCTAATGCTTCAATTTTTTGATACTTTGTTGTATTTAGAAAGGAGGTCTTGAAATTGACATCCACACCAAAAGGCACACACCTAAAAAAAACCCTTCATTTTCGGAAATTAGAGGAATTGGGAACAAAATTTTAGAATAATTAAAAAAAAAAAGTCATAGCGTCTCCTTAAACTAGTGGGTTTCTAAAATCTTCGAATAATTATTAACNCTCTCTCTCTCTCTCTCTCTCTCTCTCTCTCTCTCTCTCCATTCCGAAAACACCAACTCTGATCCATGGCTTCCGAGAAAGAAGCACCCAAACAAACATGTTAAAATGTCTCATGCTTCTGTGTTCTGTGATTCCATCGATGTTTCTGGGAAATTCGCTCAAGATTTGGGAGATATTTCCTTTCGTCGTCGAGGAATGTGGCAGTGCTTCCCCGCTCTGGCCGCTGCTGAAGAAGATCTTCGTCGGCTCTTCTTCTTCCCGGAGATTTCCACCGTTCACTATGGTGGTGGCAATAGTAGATGAGAAACATTCAGATAAAATAATTTGTTTGAACTAATGTATAGTGTTCCAAAGATTAATTAATGTAGGAAATTATTTTGGCACTTGGAAGAGAGATGAAAAAAGATGAGAGAACACAATAGATTGAAACTCATTCAGCAACTCATATTCATTCATATGGTGGCGGCAATAGTAGATGAGAAACATTCAGATAAAATAATTTGTTTGAACTAATGTATAGTGTTCGAAAGATTAATTAATGTAGGAAATTATTTTGGCACTTGGAAGAGAGATGAAAAAAGATGAGAGAACACAGTAGATTGAAACTCATTCAGCAACTCATATTCATTCATATATCTTAACTATACATTACTAATACAAAGTACTAAGGGACCTATTTATAACATCTACTCCACCGTCTCCAAACATAAAATATATTAAAATGGTAAAATATCTAAACTGAATTGTAGGCGCCGAAATTGTTGAGAAAATAAGCATGTCAATTTGGTCCCTATTTTTGGCTTGCAGCACAGGTACTCAATGAGGCCTAAAAACTAATAATTATAGCTACTCTGGTTCTACAACTGTATAAATCATTTATGGCCTTCAACTTGGTTTAATCTTCATCAATTAAGGAGGTGATGGTGGAAACTGGAAGCATAGGAAGTGCCTCGTGAATAATCAAATCCAATTGCCCATGGGACACCCACATCTGAGAGGAAGAGTGAGAGAGAGATGGGACACCCACATCTGAGAGGAAGAGAGAGAGAGAGGGGTTTTTTTGTGTAAAATAAATTAAAATCCCCAATTATTTCTTCTTTCTTACATTTTAGTTTTATTATAGAGAAAAATGTTCTTAATATAAAAGATTTAAACTTTTAGGAGTTAAAAATCAAATTTATCTTTTTTTTAACGGAAAAATGGATGAAAACTGTTAGAGGGACCAACTTTATTATGTTTTACATAACTGGGGGACTAATATGGAACGAAAAATAACTGGGGGACCAATTTGAAACACTGAGCATAACTGGGGACCAAAATAGGACTTTGACCTTTTTTTAATAATAGTTTTTTACTTTTTTATGCCACACACATTTATATTCTGACATTTATTGGTCCACGTGTCAGAGATTATTGTCAAAAAAATACTTACAAAATACTCCAAATAGTCCAATATAGTTTCAAAAATCAACATTACTTAAATCAATAATAAAATTAAATTTTATTTTTTCAAGTCAAACAACCTGTGATTGGAAGATAGAGACAGAATGCCTAAGTAAAACAGAGGAATAGAAAATTAGAAACACACAGACACTCGTCAGTCGTCCCTTGCCTTCTTCCTTCACCATTACATTTGATTTCAAGAAAATGAAAAACTCAAAAAGCATGCATGAGAAAGTGGTTCTTTCTTTCATCTTCGTCCTCCTTCTTATCCTCTCCTACGCCATTTTCACCGGCGACTTCGATCTCCGATCATACTTCTCTCCTCTCTTAAACTCACAATCACCAATATCACTCGTGCCTTCTCCATGTCCGACGAAGCCAAACCATCCTCTCCGGATCTACATGTACGATCTTCCTCGCCGATTCAATTTCGGCATGATCGACGACGGCGACGGCGGCGGCGTGGAAACTCCGGTGACGGCGGCGCAAGATTGGCCTCCGTATCCGAAGAATGCAGGTTTGGGAAAACAACACAGTGTGGAGTATTGGATGATGGGCTCGCTGCTTGCTAACGAAGAAGACGATTCCGAAGCAATTAGGGTTTTGGATCCAGAAATCGCCGATGCGTTCTTCGTGCCTTTCTTTTCTTCTTTGAGTTACAATTTGCATGTTCATGAAACAGGTCCACAGACGGAGATTGATCGCCATTTACAGGTATATATATATATATATACTTACTCTGTTTTTGTCTTCTCATTCTTTTCCATTTCTTGTAAACAAGCTTTTTTAGTTGAGTCTTGGGGAAATATTTTGGTAGAGAGCAGACTCGTCATTCAAATGAGTTTGGGCTAAGATCATAAGAGAGATATTTGGGATGTGTTCTAAGTTCGAAGAAAAAGTCTATTAATGGGTCTACCCTCAAGATTAGTAAGAAAGTTCAGGACCAAAAAAAAGATTAGTAAGAAAGTTACTCAATATTTTTTTTTGGTACAAAAAGTTACTCGATATTTATTTTCATCTAAAAAATGGAAAGTTTCTTATGTATTGTAAAAATGTAGAGGTATAATACTAAAATATTAAATATTAGAGTAAACTAACAATTTGGTCCCTGAAAGATCACTGAGCTGACAACTCGATCCCTGAAAGATTGAAATATACAATTTGGCCCTGAAAGATCTAAATGGTATATTTTTTAATCCCTGAAAGGTTAAAATGATATACTTTTTAGTCCATGAAAAGGACTAATTAGTATACCGTTTTGATCTTTCAGTGACTAAATTGTATATTTCAATCTTTTAGGTACTAAGTTGTCAACTCGGTGATCTTTCTAAGACTAAATTGTTAGTTTACTCTAAATATTATATAATATATATATTTGAGTAATTTAATATATTTATATTTATAAATTACTTTTTACAGTTATAAATGAGAAAGATACCAAAAGTATGTATATTTTGTGATTAAACCCCAAAAAATTAAAATTGAGCTATATTATTTCTTTGAGTTAGTTAGAACATTGCAATTTCCTTGGTCAAATTTCAGATGGATTTAGTTGAGTTGCTAAAGAACTCAACATACTGGAAAAGATCAGGAGGGAAAGATCACGTAATTCCAATGACACACCCAAACGCATTCAAGTACTTACGAGACGAAGGGAATGCGTCAATTGAAGTGGTAGTGGATTTTGGTAGATACCCAAAACGAGTGTCGAATTTGAGGAAGGACGTGGTGGCTCCTTATGTGCATGTTGTGGATTCCTTCACAGATGATGAAACTCAACATCCTTATGAGTCTCGAACCACTTTGCTTTACTTTCGAGGAGGGACCAAACGCAAGGATGTATGTTTAGATACATTGTTAACTTACAAGAGTTAGTTCACTTTAAACAACTTAACGACTTTTATATATATATATATATATATATATATGTCTAAAGTGTACTTTTGGTCTTACATCTTTTGCTCAAATATCAATTTGGCCTCGTATTTTTTGTTATACTTTTGGTTTCATATCTTTTGGTCAAATGCATAATTGGTCCCATATCTTTTTTTGTTGTAGATTTTGTCTCATATATTTGTAAAAAGTTCCACTTTTAGTCTCATAATGTAATACCTTTTGTAAAGATACGAGACCAATTTTACGATCTAAGCAAAAGATGAGACTAAATTTACAATCTGACCAAAAAATATGAGAATAAAAATGCAACAAAAAAAATACGAGGCCAAATTAAGATATGAGCAAAAAGTATGAGACCAAAAATATAATTTGAGATATATATAAATATATATATACATATATGTATGCATATGTACACTTGATTGATTCACATATAAGGAGCACATTTGAATTTTGTGAGTTCAATTTCTTATCTTGTTGTCATGTTGCAGAAAGGTGTTATCCGTCTTAAACTAGCAAAGATATTGGCTGGTTATGATGATGTGCGCTATGAGCGAAGTGTTGCTACAATTGAAAACATTCAAAAGGTATGTATACATTTTTTTTTTTGGGTGAGCATTGGTTCGGTTCAGTTTGATTTGTCTATTTTTTGAATCGAACCGATGCAATTGGATGACTAAAATAGGTTTGGTTTGGATATCGGTTTGGTTTGGTTCGGTTGGTCGGTTTTTGTGTATATTTTTTTAAAACAAAATATCATACACCTAAAATTATAATTTCATAAAAATTATAATATATATAGGCATTCATACAAATTAAAATAGGTGAATGATCTAAGAGGAGAGGCACTACGTTTTTTTGAAGAGATTTAATGAGAGTGATTGAGTAAGAATCATAAATTTTTTTAAGAGATTAAAATAGGAGAATCAGTAATTGAGTGAGAATAAATAGGAGAATCAAATATTGAAATAGGAGAATCAGTGAGAATCAATAAAGAAATAGACGTAGGTTCATTTTTTTATATATGAAAATATTTTATTTATAAAAGTATTTTATATATACTTCTATATAGAAGTATATAGGATCGGTTTTATTGGATGGTTCGGTTGACCATTAATTTATAAAATAATCAGTTGGTTCTCTCATTTTCCATCCAAATCATCCAAATTTTAATCGGTTTTGATCGATTTTCGTCGCTTTGGATTGGTTTGGATCGGTTTTAATTGGATGAGATCGGTTTTGCTCACCCCTATGTTTTTGGATAAAATACATAAATTTTTCTAACTTTATTTATAAATATTTATTGTATAAAATATTAATTTTTGAAAAGTAATGATAATTTTTTTTGTTTTGTGTTCAAAGTCTTTTATAAATTTTTCATTAAAAAATCAAATAATTTTCTATAAAATATAAAAGAGGTATATCTATACTATACACACACACTATGAAATTATGCTTTCATAGTATAGTGATCGATTTCTTTTTTGCTAAAATGTAAAAATTTATCAAATTTTATTCATTTGTAGAAAAACAATTTTAAAAAGTGATGGAATAGTACTCTTTAAATTTGTTATCATATGCAAAAACAAAACATTTTAGCAATTTTTTTTTTACTTTTTTAATTGTTGTTATATTTGATATTGACCAACATTTGCACTCAATTATTATTATATTTAATAATAACTGAAAAAAAATATAATAAAAGAAACCTCTTTGAACAAAAATAAAAAATATAACATATCCTCTATCACTCTTTAATTAAAATTCAATTAATTTTCTGTACAATGAATAAATTCGAAGAAAGTTTGCACATTATAAACAACAATACAAGTAATAATTTCTTGGTCACAGTACATTTTTACTTTCATAATTTTGATTAAATCTCAATTTGGTCTTATAATTTTTTTTATTACACTTTTAGTCTCATGTCTTTTGTCCAGGTTATAAATTTCCGTATTACTTTTGGTCTCATATCTCTACAAAAAAATTCCACCGTCAGCCCCACCTGACTCAAAGATATGATACTAATTTTGCACATGACTCAAAGACATGAGATAAATTCTACAATCTAATCAAAATATGAAACTAAAAGTACAACAAAAAAAAATTATAGGATCAAATTGAGACTCGGGTAAAAGTTATAAAACCAAGTACACTTTAGCGTAATTTCTTTTCTTTGGTTTCTTAACATTGACGCTGTTAAGTGTTGTTTCTACAACAGTCAACAAAAGGAATGCGATCATCCAAGTTCTGTTTACATCCAGCAGGAGACACACCTTCTTCATGTCGTCTTTTTGATGCGATTGTGAGTCACTGTGTTCCTGTGATAGTGAGCGATAAGATTGAACTTCCATTTGAGGACGAGATTGATTACACTAAATTCTCATTGTTCTTCTCTTTCAAAGAGGCATTAAAGCCAGGTTACATGATCGACCAACTTCGCAAATTTCCAAAGCAAAAATGGATTGAAATGTGGAAACACCTCAAAAATATCTCCCACCATTTTGAATTTCAATATCCTCCTAAAAAGGAAGATGCTGTTAATATGCTGTGGAGACAAGTCAAGCATAAGCTTCCCGAGGTGAAACTTTCTGTCCATAGGAATCATAGGTTAAAAATCCCAGATTGGTGGCATAGGAAATGATTCATTATTTTATTAGTGTAAGATGTGAAAATTATAACTGGTACGTGGCTAGAGGGATTTTTTTTTTTTTTGGGTATAGGAGAAATTAAGGCCAAAATGCAGAGACACCCCATGAGTTTTAGGTTGGGTGCACATAACACCCCTGAGTTTTTAATTTGTGCAAATAACACCCCTGAGTTTTCAATTACGTGCAAATAACACCTTTATGTTAAATTTAGGCCAAATCAGTGAGGGTATATTAGTAATTTCAAGTTTATTCAGGGTATAATAGTAGTTTTTTATGAAATTACTATTATACCCTCACTGATTTGGTCTAAATTTAACATAAGGGTGTTATTTGCACGTAATTGAAAACTCAAGGGTGTTATTTGCACAAATTAAAAACTCAGAGGTGTTATGTGCACCCAACCTAAAACTCATGAGGTGTCTCTGCATTTTGGCCAGAAATTAATTAAACAGATGGAGCGATATGAAAACTTTTGACTTAAATCTAGCTCCATCGATCATCTATCGTTGTTGTGCTATTTATAATAAAACTCTAGAAGAAGTTCATTTAAACTTCTTTTATTTTATGTATTTAAATTGCGAAATTTGTTTTGACATCCCTCTCTCTGTTTTTTTCCCCCTTAGGTTTCTATCAATTGTTTCCTCGTTGCAGTCTTGAAATCTCTTAAAGTAATACGATTTATAAAAAATCTTCTATTATTATGAACAAAAACTTTGAGATTATCTTTGAATGACAATAAAAAAGAAACTGATCTCTTTAGTGGTCAAATGATCTAATCGAAATTACATAAAAAAATATTGGTTCAATTTTTGATTTGCTAAAGCCTAAAACCAAGGATTGCTTTAACTCCACGAAGCATAGAGAATGATATGGACACGATGTGGACATGAAACATAAAATTTCCTCTCTCTCTCTCTCTTTCTCTTTCCCTCCCATTTTTTTTAAAGTAATTAAGTTAACAATTCAATTCTTAAAACCGAGTTGATTACTTGATCCCTAAAAATTAAAATACACAATTTAACCTCATAAAAATAAAATATATACTCTTTAGCCTCTAAAAGAATGAAACAGTATATTATGTAGTCCATAAAAATGATTAATAGATATACTCTTTTAATCTTTCAAAGACTAAATTATATATTTTAATCTTATAGAGACTAAGTTGTAGAATAAATAATCTTTCAAGAACTAAATTATTAGTTAGTTTTTTTTTTTAAGTTGACACTTGACCAATGGTTCAATTTGCAAACAATTACATCATTTGAGAAGATTGTCATTAGATCACCTTAAGTAATAACAAGGAAGTTCAGATGGCATTGGGAAGCTTATGTGCTTCCCCGTGATGCTTCGTGCTTTTCGATAGAGACTTGGGACGCACGAAGCTTCAATCTCCATGGCACTAGATTAAATTGCATGACATTAATTAAGGTATATAGAAAAGTCATTTAACATTTTTTTTTGGGAAATTTCATTTACCACCCTGAACTATACTCTATAATGTTTTTTTAATAAAGCATTTATTGATTACAAAAACTTCAAAAACTTAAAGAAATAAGTCTCTACATTTGCTACTTTAAGAATTTTTTGTAATCAATAAATAATTTATTAAAAGGCCCAGAAAGTCATGGACTCTTGGAAGCAAAATGGCACTTAGAATTGTTGGGCTCACGAGTACTTTTGTTTTTTGGTAGAACACGGGTACTTCTTTACAACAGAGAAAGTAAGATCAAATGCTTAAAAAAATTAAAAATTCTTTTACTATTTTTCAAAATTAAATTAATTTTATACATTAGAGAATTTCGTAAATATTACTTTTAATAAAAATAAGTTCAAATGCTTAAATTGGTACTAAATGTATGTCTTTTAAGTTCATTTTAATTCTAAATGTTTAAAAAAATTCATTTCATTTTGATCCAAAATAACAAAATATGGTCATGCTTTTGAGGAGTATTTATTCTATGGAGCTGTCAGTGAATAAAGTCTAATCAAACTTCGAAAGTGGGTCACTCGTTTTACAGTTAAACAAGTGAAATTGGTGATATTCCTCTCTCGTTTTAAGTTTAAATGCAATGAGTTCGGAGCTACGAGTTGCTCTTGACGAGTATTTTTTTATGATCGTCAGTAAATGAGATCAAATCGAGCTCGAAAATAGGTTTGGTACTAATTTTTCATAATTTTTTACTTTTTAGTTCTAAACTCACTTTCAAGTCCGATTTGATCTCAATTGGATAGAAAAATGACTTGTTAAGAATAATTCGTAGGTTTAAATTTTTTGCATTCGAACTTGAAACAAGAAAAATATGATCAACTTTATTTGTTTGACTGTGAAATGAATAACCCATTTTCAAGACTCGATTTGACATTATTTACTTACCATCTCAATTGGATAAAAAAATATTCTTAAAACACATATAGCTTTGGACTTGTCATATTTGGATTTGATATGAGAAAGATATTACAGTTTGGAATCAAAATAAAACTAAATAACAATATTTAAGACTAATATGAAACTTTTGAAACATTTAGGATCCATTTAATCATTTAACCTAAAAATAATAATGGAGAGAGTGACCCTTATTTAATTAGCAACAATGTTAAAAGAAAAGAGAAAGAAATAACCTCACTTTTTTCCTTCCTCTGTTTTTCTCTCATTTCGCAATTTCTGTGATATCACTTTCCTCTCTCTCTCCAGAGTCACACTTTCTCGGAGGCATAACTACCATCTCTACAAATCTCAGCGAAAAGGCTCGAATGTCGCTATCGGAACGTATGAGTGTTGTTGCTTTCTCTGAGTCGATGCATCACACTGATTGACGCTGGCCAAGTCGATGAGGTTAGTCAGATTTTCTTATAATTTGTTTTTCTCACTTTTTCGCTTATGAACACATTAGGGATTTCGTAGTGATATTTGATCACCTTCTTCGAACAGAGGCCATGGCCGATGAAAGAATCGGGAACAGCTTCGTAATCTAGAGGCTTCCATCACTAACAGGAAATCGATCCTTGATTTTGAGGCAAATGTGATTTTCGGTGGCCTGTGGTTTCTCCTGCAACAACGGAAATTTAGAATCTAGAGGAATATAGAGATAATAGTTTCTTTTTTTGTATAATAGTAATAATTTATTGTGTCACATTTTTGTAATGTATCATTAGAAATTATATGAGTGATAAATTATAGCTTGATGTTGTAAGGTAATGTATTGAGGATTAAAGGAACGCAATTGTCTCTCGTGAACATGCATCGGAAAGTGGTTGTTCTTTCTTTCATTTTCGTGTTCGTGCTTATAATTTCTTACGTAATTTTCGTAGGAGACTTCGATATTCGATCTTATTTCTCTCCTCTGTCAAAGTCATCGACATCGGCATCTTGTTCTCCATGTGAGATTTCTAATCCTCCTCTTCGGATCTACATGTACGATCTCCCTGGTCGTTTCAATGTCGCAATGCTTGATAGAAAGTGTTCAGCGGAAACTCCTGTTACTGCAAAAGATTGGCCTACATATCCTAAGGATTCTGGGCTGAGGAAGCAACACAGCGTGGAGTACTGGATGATGGGCTCGCTTATTCATGAAGGAGACGATGATGATGAACACGCAGAAGCAAAAAGGGTTTCTGATCCGGAACTCGCAGATGCCTTCTTTGTGCCGTTTTTCTCTTCTTTGAGTAACAATTTACATGGGCATCAAATGAAGGGTCCAGCTACGGAGGCTGATCACCATTTGCAGGTACATACATTGTTGAGCTAAATTATTTGTCAATCTAATTCGATATTTTAAAGGGTAAATTATATTTTGGTATCTTATACCGTTAACACTTTGGTAACTAACAAAGATAGAACAGTTAGAACCGTGTAACAAATCTTGAAAGAACAGGATACCAAAGTAAAATCAGAACAGGATACCAAAGTAAAATCGGTCCATAGAACAGGGTACCAAAGTGTTAACGGTGCATGGTACCAAAATGTCACTTTTGAAAGAATAGGATACCAAAATGTTAACGGAGCAAAGAACATGGTACCAAAGTGTCACTTTTGAAAGAACAGGGTACCAAAATGAAATTGGTCTATAGAACAAGGTACCAAAGTGTAATTTATCCTATTTTAAAATAAAACTTGTGCCATTGCTTTTAGTTAGTTGTTGATGGCGTTGTCTGCATAACGGAATCTACCTTTACAAGTATGCCTTGGTGGTTGCTACTGTTCCTTTCAATTTGCTCTTATAAGTTGAATGCCAAAAATGTCATGAAATCATTTAATAATTGTGGATAGGGAGTGAACTATGACTTTCTAAATTTGTTCTTGTAAGTTGAACTTTTGAAATTCTTTTAAATGACTTGATAATTGGCCATTCAAAGGCAACTAATGACTATCGTCTGTTTTCAATTTTAGACTGAATTGGTTGAGTACTTGCGGAAATCCAAATATTGGCAAAGATCTGGAGGTAGAGATCATGTTATTCCTATGACACACCCAAATGCCTTTAAGTTCCTGCGAGATCAAGTGAATGCATCTATTCAAGTTGTTGTGGATTTTGGGCGCTACCCCAAGCGTGTATCAAATTTGAGGAAGGACGTGGTGTCTCCCTACGTACATGTTGTTGATACTTTTACAGATGATGAGTCTCAAGACCCATATCAATCTCGGAACACCTTGCTTTTCTTTCGTGGAGGGATAAAACGGAAGGATGTATGTTTGGATAAGAGTTAGTTGAAGGAACTTAACAACTTCTATCTTGAATTAATGCAAAATGAAAAGATAAAACGGGATTGATTTTGAGTTTTATAATATTGCAGGAAGGTACTATCCGTTTGAAACTAGCCAAGGTATTGTCTGGTTATGATGATGTTCGCTACGAGGAAAGTGTTCCTTCAAGAGAAAACATTAAAGAGGTATATACAATACTTTTTTTATTTATTTTTCTCTACTCTCTAGTTGACAAATATGTGATGTAAATACCTCGTGTTAAATAGTAAACTTTCTAGCATTTAGATTTCTTTTTCTTTTGGCTAAGAAAATCTGTAAATATGCTGCTTTTTGAGAATGCTGCATAACCATGAAACTTTCTCTTTATAATCTAATCAAGTAGTTACTGTCTGTAACCTGGGAGAAAATCGTAGGCAATTTCTTTTTCTCTTTTCTCTTTTCTTTGCTTTTTTAAGTTGATGAACTGAAGATCATTAATTTTACTTTTTTATGTTGTTACCACAGGCAACTAATGATATGCGTTTTTCCAAGTTTTGTTTGGATCCAGCGGGAGACACACCTTCGTCTTGTCGTCTGTTTGATTCAATCGTGAGTCACTGTGTTCCTGTGATAGTAAGTGATAAAATTGAACTCCCATTTGAAGATGAGCTTGACTACACCAAATTCTCACTGTTTTTCTCTTTCGAAGAGGCGTTAAAGCCAGGCTATATGGTAGAACAGCTACGCAAATTCCCAAAAGAGAAATGGGTTGAAATGTGGAAGGTACTCAAAAACATCTCTCATCATTATGAATTTCAATACCCTCCAAAAAGGGAAGATGCTGTTAATATGCTATGGAGACAGGTCAAGCATAAGCTTCCCCAAGTTACGCTTGCTGTTCATAGAAGTCGAAGGTTAAAAATCCCAGATTGGTGGAAACGGAGGTGATTTTTGGTGCAAAATGTTAAAATTATATGTTGGCAGACGGAATTTATGTTGATGCACAGGAAGGAAAACAAAAGATATAAGATAAATTAAGTGGAAAGTGGCTGGAATTTTTGTTAGAAAGAACAAATTGACAGTCCTTCAGTCACTATATGTCATTGTCATCCCAATCTCATGTTTTTCAATTATTTATATTAAAATAAATTCATTCAAATTCCTTTCATTTTGTGTATTAAATTTTGAATGAATGATTTGATAGTTTATTTCTTATTACCAAAAAAAACAGCACTACGCAAAACTACAAACGACAAACAATAGTCGAGCAAACCTACAGCTACCTATCCTAGATTTAATTAATCATTTTCTTAATTTAGGTTAAATTCTAAAATCTCTTTTTTTTCTTATCTCTATCCCGATTAGTTTAAATTAAAGCTTTTATTTTCTGTTGAGTAATAGTTCGAGTAAGTTTTGAATGAGTCCCTCGAAAACTTGACGTAAATAAACGAATTTTTGTCCTATGAATTTTGCTACTAGTCTATTAATAATAAAAATGGATTCTTCTAATGTATAAAATAAAAAATTCCAATGAATTTTGCTACTTTCATGACGTGATAAAAGAAATTGAACAAACCTTGAAACCAGTATTGAAAAGCTACAGTAAATAAATAAGGTTTAATATAGCCACGCAGATTTAGTAAACGACAAATGATTTAAGACACTAGTGCACTAATTTAGCATACATATTACATAACACCTAATAAATACCACTGTCCACTGTAAAGCTAAAATTGATGGAAGGAGCTATGACAATGAAGGCCTTGGATGAAGATGTGCATGTGAAGAGGGACGATCTGAGCATTTTGGATGGACCAATTACAAGATTGGGGATGAAATAGATCAAATCAACATTTAAAGGTTACATTCAATATTTTTTTGATGAAGAATTGAAGTTGCATGATAGGACTTGTGGTGGACCATCAGTGTAAATCAAGGAATTGGAACATTTAGATGTAAAGAACTTGTTAAGATTTAAAGAACTTGTTAGATTGTATGTTTAATTAAAATGAGCTTTGTTTAGTTTATGACTTTAGCTTAATTATTTACTTTAGGCTTAATAATTGACTAGTGTCATGCCCGCGCGTTGTGCAGAGTTCCAAAAAAGACTCGGACTCTATATAATTATACTCATAGAGGAACAACGAAAAGAGAAACAAAAAAAAACGTTGAACATAAAGGTGAATCAATAAAAAGTATAAATATTAACGACCAACATAAAAAGATGTCCTAAAAGTTGTATCAAATGAATTACATCCAAATACAACAAAATATAATGTTCTACAAAAAAGCAAATGAACTAATATTTGGAAAAAAAAACTCGCGATAAACAACGTTTGTGGTCATGTCAGCTCGAGGATAGTCATTATGACATATCAAAATCTTCAAACCTGCTCTGGATCGAACTCTGGACATTGCAACATATAATTGACCGTGAGTAAATATAAGACGACGAAGATAAAGACCAACGTTAGACAATGACTGGCCCTGGATGTGTTGGGAAAGGTTAAGCTTAGAACCTCTATCGAAAGATTGGTGACGGGTGTGTAGAGAGAAAGATTGATGATGGAAGGACTGCCTCTCTATTGAAAGACCCGAGCATTTTACAGTGCTTTCAATAAACGAATGAATTGATGGTAGAATGAAGAAATGAATGGAATAGCGATATCAGGGAACAAACCCCTCTAGTTTGTTACCCGAGAATATGGATGGGGCATAACATATTTCCTACCATTCAGTCACCCAATAACAAAGTCATCGATGCCCGATGATGCCCCATGACTTGCCCATTGATGCCCAGAAGTTGCCCATGACTTGCCCATTGATGCTCGGGAGTTGGCCGGCCCAAGAGATACCCCATGACTTGACCGGGAACTGCCCATGACTTGGTTGGGAGATGCCCCATGATGCCCCATGACTTGCCCATTGATGCCCTAGGGAGTTGCCCATAACTTGCCCATTGATGCTCGGGAGTTGCCCATGACTTGGCCTGGAGATGCCCGATGATGCCCCATGACTTGCCCATTAATGCCCCCGGAAGTTGCCCATGACTTGCCCATTGATGCTCGGGAGTTGCCCAGGACTTGGCCGTAAAAGCCCCAAGACTTGACTAGGAGTTGCACATGACTTGGCCCAGGAGATGCTCGATGATGCCCCATGACTGGCCCGAGAGTTTCCCTTAGGAATGCCCTGAGGCATGGCCCGAGGTATGCGCTCGAGCGGATGGGGCATGCACTCGAGGCATGCGCACGAGGGCAAGGGGCATGGGCTCTAGGGCACGAGCACTGGGCACGCGCTCTAGGGTACGGGCATGGGGCATGCGCTCGAGGCATGCACTCGAGCGCCTTGGGCATGCACTCGAGGCATGCGCTTGAGGGCACAGGCATGGGGCATGCGCTCTATGGCACGGGGCATGGGTTCTAGGGCACGGGCACGGGGCATGCGCTCGAGCGCATCGAGCATGCTGTCGAGGCATGCGCTCGAGCGCAAGGGGCATGTGCTCGAGCACATTGGGCCTAAACCCTAAACCCTAAACCCCAAAACCCTAAACCTTAATCCCTAAACCCTAAGTCCTGTATCAATTATATAGAGTTCAAATTCTTATTAAGACATTAATTCATGCCTTTGTAGCATATATTAGTAAATGTACATGATTTCATCACTCATTAATTCTAGGAATTTCATATTTAGTTCAATAATATTACATGCACAATATTTTTTAACTCAAGTGAAGTTCAATATTACGCATTTTCTTTTTAGGGTAAATTATACTTTGGTACCCTGTGGTTTGACCCTATTTCACTTTGGTACCCTGTGGTTTGAAACCCGACACTTTGGTACCCTGTGGTATTTTCCATTAACATTTTGGTACCCTTTGGAGCTATTTTGTAATTTTAACCATAAAAAATTTTGCAAAAATTACATATTGACCCCAAAAAAATTTCAAAAAATTACAAATAGGTCCCTAGATACATATTATCTAGGGACTAAAATGAAAATTTAAAAAAAAATTGGGAAAAGAAAACAAAAATTGACCTGCCACCATTTTATGAGCATATACTTAAAGTTGGGAAAAACATAGAGTTTAAAATCATTTTGAAATTCAAGATGTTACCATTGAATATGAAAATTAAAGTATCATAAAAAGTTGGGAAAAATTACTTTTCTCTTATTTAATTAAAATATTTAAAATACTAACAAATTTATGAAAAATGTGGGGTTTGATTAATTGACCTTAATAAACTAATTAAATATATAAAATAATGATATTAATAAAATGTATATATTAAATATAACTCAATTAATCGATTTTATTCTCTAAATTTGAATTATAGATATTTTAGTGAACAAATCTTATCAAATAATCATTTAGCCAAATAGGGATAAAAAAAAACTCAAAGACTGTGATTTTTCATGAACAAACAATGACTTCATATGATCCTTTCACTCAACCCGACTTCTTCCATGGAGGGGCAAAAAAATGAGATACAACAAATAGCAATATTGGATGGATTAAATTAATTAATTGGGATTCTGAAATTATCATTTCTTAAAAAATGGGGATAGTAAAAAAAAAGGATTGCATTTAAAAACAGATGTTTGTTTATGTAACAGTAAATAAATTATTTTGTTGCTACGGTAAAGTAATCAATAAGTAAAAAGTATGATCTATATTGTTACTTTTAAGAATGAAATAAAGCCAAATTATAAAATCACAATCGTACACTGTAATTTTCTTAAAATAAAGAAAAAAAATTATGTATCTTACTGGTGAAATTATTTCAAGTGATACATCTTCCACTGAAAAACTCCGAAAAAAATAAGAATCCCCAAACCCAAACAATACGCAAATTAATATAAAAAGATGACAAAATTAGCATCACTAAATGTATGAATTATGGGAAAATCAAATGAAACTAAATATAAAAAATGTCATCATAAAAAACAAAAAGAAATACCACACGAAATCCACAAAAGAAGAAAACATAATCAATTAAATCACTACCTAATAATCCACTTACTAAATATGAAAATCATGAACAAATTAAAAAACATAAATAGGTAAAAAAAAATGCCTAGAGCTAATGTTGTAAGCAAAAAATATTAAAATAGAAATATATGACCTAGCCGAGACCTGCAACATCTAATAGTTCACATCAAAACCTATTTAATGACCACTCCAAATTATAAATCCTAAACAATGAGAACATATGCTATGTGTGACCACTTATGATCTTCCAGTCACATTCATTATTCCCCGCCTTGAAGTATATCTTTTTATAAGATATAGATATATATTCACGATCATCAAAATGAGCAACAGTTGATGGGGCTATATTGGCTATCAGAAACTCCAATATATTTGCTATCAGAAACTCCAATATATCTGCACTTATTCTGAATGGGGCTATATTGGAAATTCATATCCCAATCATATGACATATCAGATTTGCCTTCCTTTCTCCACGCATTGAAGCGCTTCCATCCAACATCGTCATCTACTATTGAAATAGCACCGAGACATTCGTTGAAAACCACAAATTCAATGAAAAATTCATTGTGTTCTTGAGGCAATTCAAATATAACAAAAGATGTGTCTCGAACCATGAAATGAACCACTTCCTGTTCAACGTCATCACTGTGCATATGTGAAAAAGATTTAATCCAGAAAATAGAGCCATCGATATGAACACTGTCAGAGCTAAACAAAGTAACATCGAGATCGACCAAAGCCGGACTGGACCACTTCATGCTTAGAGTTGCAAATGTGGAAATATACGTATTGTCACAGTTGGATGTATTCTTCCACAAAAGAACTAATACGTACGTATTTCGTGATGCATCAAAAGCAAATCCAAATCTTACAATAGCTACAAATCATCAAAAGGAAACAATTAAAAATAAATTTAGAAAAACGTAAAAACATAGAATGTATAACAACAAATCAACTCTCAAGGCACGGGCATCACTCTGGAGTAAGTGTTATTCGAGATTGTCAGCCCCTGTCCTGAGTGTCATAAATATATAATAATCAAAAAGTAGATTTACGAAACCACATCAATACCTTGCTGTCACATAACACCATATCCAAGCTTGGACCTTTATTATCCTTCTTTGAACTTACTTGAATTGTTGAAATCATTCTTCTCACCAAACAGCGTGACATCCCACATGCGTATTACACGTACCTTAACAAACCAACTGTATGATAAAGGAGTGATAGCGCTTAATGGTTTTGGACGTCCAACACTCATTGTATTTCTTAGGAGTAAAATATATGGGGTTTTTTTAGAGTGAGTTATGATTGAAGAGTTGCACTATATATACTTGGTAATTTGGCCAATTTAAGATTTCAAAATGTTTAAAATTTAAAATAATTTCGCCTTTATGTGATCAGACGGTTAGAATTTAAAATTTAAAATGATCACGAATCATTCGGGGAATATCACATCCAACGTAGGGAAATACATTTGGGATTTAAAATTTACACAAATCATTTTATTAATTAACATTTGGGATTTATTATCCAAAGATATATGGAAATACGGTTTCCTATAATAATTGAGACGATATTTGTTGAATTAAATAACATTTTATTAATTACCATTTTGGGAGTGATTAACCGAAAAAAAGAAGAAGGAAAAATCAGATTGATATCCAAATTGAGGATAAATATGTGGAGATTTTAATTAAGAAGCATTTACCCGTATATATCCATGGAAAATCTTAACAAATTCGTCCAAAATAATTTAATTAAGATGATAATTAATATATTTTCTATTAATTGAATTTTCTAAACAATTATTCCTGAAATAATACCAAATTATATTATTTAAAATCATGGAAAATCTTAAGGAATTTGAATGACAACCAATTAGATAATTTTGGTTATGATTAAAATAAATAAAAAAAAATTAAAGGGAGTCAAATGAGTACCTAAAATCATGGAAAATCTTCATAAATTCAAAAATATAATTTAATTTATAGAGATTTTCGAATTCTTGAGAATTAGAATGGATTAAAAGAACATTTGATAAATTTATAAAAATTATAAATTAAACATTTTAAATATAATTATAAAATATGCGTAGGACGGAAAAAATATTAGACAAATATTTTTCGTATAGAATATAAAAGAGATAAGATGACCAAAAATAGTATAATTGCAGAATAATATATTTACAAAGAAATAATCTATAGACACATTAATAAACAAATTGAATGGGAGGTCATAAAATGAGATATAATTTTATATCTTCTAGAGGCGTGTTTCAAAATAAAAAAAAATCAAAAAATCAAAATATTAATGAAATTAATTTAAACCTTAACAAATTCATCCAAAATAATTTAATTAAGATGAAAATTAATATTTTTTACCTCTTAAATTTTCTAAACAATTATTCATGAAGTAATACTAAATTATACTGTCTAAAATTTTGAAAATCTTATGGAATTTGAATGACAACCAATGAGATAAATTTGGTTATGATTAAAATAAATATAAAACATTAAAAGGAGTCAAATGAGTACCTAAAATCATGAAAAATCTTCATAAATTCAAAAGTATAATATAATTTATATAGATTTTCGAATTCTTAAGAATTAGAATGTATTAGAAGAACATTTGACAAATTTATAAAAATTATAAATTAAACATTTAAAATAAAATTATAAGATATTATCAATATTATTAATTATTGATAAATGGTGACGGGTGGAAAATATTTCCAAAAATGAAGGGGAATTAGATTGTTATCCAAATTGTGGAGAAATATGTGGTGATTTAATTAAGAAGCATTTACCCGTTAATAAATGGTAATATGTGAAAAATAGATTCCAAAAATTGAGAAGAAGCCAAAATGTACACATGACAAGTATATGATTGTAGTTATTTAATGTGACTTAGGATTCAACATATAATAGATTCATTGTCTTAAAAAAAAAATTAATTCATTGGGCTTTAATTGGACAATACGTACATATTTTTTATTCCAATATCAAATTATATTACACTTGTTTTTATTGGACTTAATTAATATAAAGGCCCATTCATATTGCATGTTTAATTGAACCATGTCGTGACAAAAAAATTTACACATTTCAGCTTCTCTAAACTCGGACTTGGACTCGATGCCATGATGTGTTCAATATTCCTCTCAGGTTCCAAATATGTTCAACCTTTTCAGGCTGCACATTCGCGGAAGAATCAACCTGCCAATAATAAACATTAGTAGCCATCAATCAATACCTTGCATTGCACTAAATTATCAAATAAGGACCCACTGATCTCCCAGTATCATCTATCCTTATAAAATAAAATTCATAAATTTTTTTTTTTATCCAACTCTAATTTTTTTTTTTAGCCGAAAAAATTCACTCTAGCATAAAGATTAAAAAAATAGTTTTGCCCTATATAAATTTTTTGGCCATAGCCTATATATAACACAGAGTAGTTCATCCCTGCAGTACCCAACTGATTTTCACATACTACAGTACAATCTGCCAAAAACACAAACCATAATTTTACTTACTGCTTTAGCCACAATCTCAGTATCTGCTGATACCTCAGCATGGGCAGTAAAAAGAACCCATGCCCATCGATCTGTGTAGGAGGCATCAGAAATATATTGGACTTTATTAGCATTCTTCTGGTATCTGGAGGCTTCAACCCAAGTCTTGCCACCATCAAATGACACATCTACTCTTTCGATACCTCGTCCTCCACCAGATACTGCATATCCATGAACTGTTATCTGCATGCACAATAGAGAAGGAATAGTGTGAGTAGTGGAAATCTTCAAGAGATACATAATTAATGTGTCATAGACTCATAATAGTGGGAAGAAGAAGTATCCATGTGTTATATACTTATATTCATCATAAAAAGGAGAATCAAATATATATATATAGTAAGTAGTAACATACCTTTCCGGGGTTTATTTCAGTAACATCATCCAACGAACAGATCACAGACTGCAATTCGTGAGAGTGAATATATATAAGCTAGCTAACGCATTAAAAAAAATGTTTACAACGTAGAATACTTCTTCAAATTTTGGTCATGGTGTAAAAAGTATCCATGAACTTTGAAAAATAGCAAAAGCCATTGAATTTTTAATTTTGTGCCACTGCTCTTTTTTGTTAAGAGTTTCATTGAAATAATTTTTTTTGGCAAATAAATTGCAATAATACTTAATTTTTTGTTTGAAATTGAATTCATGTAAAATGTAACAATAATCATAAAATTATGTAAAGAAACTTGAAGTTCGTGCAATTTTTTGTAACTTTTCAAAGTTGAGAGATTTTTTGCTTAGTAACTAAAAGTTCAGGAAAAATTGACGTGGACTCTTGAATCTTGAAGCCTCATTGAACAAATTCACAACAGTAACTAGCAAATTAACCTGTACTGGGAAATCCATTTGCGGCCTTCGTGTAGACCAATTTATATTATCCCAGTTTACTGCAGGGGGAAACATTTTGTAGTCCTTTTGCATGAAGAAGCCCTGTAAATAATTATGTGAGATTCAATTTGAACAGAAAAATGAGCAGCATCGAGTTGAAACATCCAATATATATCTCAAATTCTTAACCTGACATTCTTCAGCGATTATATTGATGGAATCAAGCCATTTCACAGAACGAGCACCTATAACACCTGGAACAATAACTCGGAGTGGATACCCATGATCTCTATTAAGAGGCTGCCATTGCATCACATCCATCGTTGGTTAATCATAAAATATACAATTTGGTTTCATTCCACAAAAGCATATATTGAGTCATCTCTATTATTGAAGGCCAAAAGAAACATACCTCACCATTCATTTCATATGCAAGTATAACTTCAGCATCAGAGTTTGTTGCTTGAATGAGAGGGATTGAAGACTTATAGGGTCCCCCGTTTTCCTCCTAAATGTTTTGTCTCTTCAATGCTTTAACTATATATAGAAGTTTGAGAATTTATGGAACAAAAAAAACTTTTGTAGGAGAAGCATATACTTGTACCTTGCACTTGTCAATACTAACAAACTCAACATGCCTGCCTCCTGCTTTTGTTACGGATGTCAAATTGGGTATTCCCACAAGATTAAGAACATCTGCTAGCCTAGCCCCACCCCAGATTGCTGAAAGGAAGCATCATGAATTCTCAGAGGTTTGTTGACAATTAGGAGGAGAAGTGAAGGGAAGAGATTAGTGAAGAAGGGAATAGAGAGGAAGGGGAGCAGGTTAATCTTCCATATCTCGTCCCCTTTTATTTGGATGTTACAACTTTTTTCAAAATATTCAAGTTGAAGTATCTTGAATTTATGGAGAGGAGAAGATCATCTTCTCCTCCAATTCTCAATTTCTCAAACAAAGCAAATTTTCTTCCCCTCCCCTCACATTTTATTTCTTAATATTCAATCTAAATATATTCTAATCTTTGTCCTGAACGTAAATCGAAAGCTGAAAAAATCCCAATTTGAATTTTTAGGCTAAAGTGCGTAAAATCTTGTGAGTTATAGTTACTGCACAAATAATGTCCAGAACTTTAAAAATTGACAAAATATTCTATAAAATTTTGACTTTGTGCTTCATTTTGTTGAAATTCTTATGAAAAATATAAAGAACTTTATAGTTTTTTAGCTACTGTTGATTATAATATGATGGGCCTTCAATTATCCATACCTATAAGAGAAGGGGAAAGAAGAAAGAAGGGCCTAAAGTTGTTGGGCCCATGAACCAGGAAGAGGGTGTGCGAGGCAGAGAAGGACAAAAAAGCTCTACCATCTGATTTGTGTGGGTGTGCGTTTGGAGGCTGTAAGGTGTCAGCTTTAGTGCATTAGCTTGAATGCTTGATAGACTGGTCTCTGGAATTACCAGGGTGTTTTATGCTTTGAGTCTTATTTTCAGTATTGTATATTTGTATTGGATGCTTCTAACCATTGAGACTGCCATTATCTATCTTATATCAGCATTATATCAGTAAAATATCAGTGAAGTTGTTTCAGGTTCAATTATAATAATAGTTTATTTTTAATTATGAGTCAATGTAAAATGCAACAACAATTATAAAATTGTTAAGGAAATTTAATTTTTTGAGTGAAATTTTAACAAAATGAGTCTTTTGTACAAAATTGAAAGTTATGGGTCTTTTATCACTTTCCAAAATTCAGGAGATATTAGACACAAAAATTCAAAAGATTTTTGTGCATTTTAACTGAATTCTTAATTATGACCAGTAAATTATCTCTAATAAGTGTAATTCCCTCAATGGTCACAGTCTCGAGAAATAAAACCAGACAATCGAGGGACCAACTTCAGCTCCAATGAAACAAAGCTCCATCACAGGATAATATTAAGTAAAGAAGGATGGATGCAGGAAAGGAAGTAATGTAATTGAAACAATTCTTTTTTAAAATATTAATGTGAGAGAAGGATAATGAAAGGGTGCTTATACTTTCCAAACTGCAGAATAAAAGGAACACCATGTCTTTTCTCTTAAAAATATGTTATTTATTATTTTATTTTCTCTAACATGTAATGTAATTCATTGAACACACACTTCTTATGGTGGTCATTTTATCATGTCATTTATTATCTACACCACAATTTGTTAAACGGCAAAAGACCATCCACCAGAGTACTACTCAGAGTAGCATGTGGCTTGCATCCATCGGTTTTGAGTTATGACCAACACCACAAAAGACACTTGGCCCAAGATTCCATTCACTCAAGAAACGACAAGAAAACAAAAAACAAAAGAAGGACCCCTATAGCAATAACTAACCACCACCACTAGTATTAGTTAACTGTTAACGTACCATTTCCAATTGCAGATACATCCCAACCAACTCCTCTTACTGATTTTACTTTGCTCATAGCAGTTCTTCTATTTCCTGCACACTGCCCCAAAATCCAACCAAAAAAAAAAAGACATGATGAACAGCGCTATATATGTATATGGGCAATCAAAAAAGAAACCTCCACAATTACTCACTTGTAGAGTAACTGCAACTTCAAGTTTCGGTAGCTTCCTAACAGAGAAAATCTCGATCAATAATTTAATTATGGCGTAACTATATTATATTGGTAGATCTTGAAACAATTGCGTACGTACCTGATATCATCTAGTGATAGCTCCAAATTAGGCGTTTCGATTAAACCACTTATCGATACTCTGTACCTGCATAATCGTGTGTGAGACGCCAAAGTGTTCGACAAAATGCCTCAATAGAAAATCTATATATATATATATATATAACCTTCGAATGTCATCGACTATGGGGACTGGTCCGTGGTTTCGCTTGTAGAACAGATCCACTGGAGTCACATAAGAAGATATCAAGGCCAAGCGTGAAGGCTCCGCATTGAATGGTTCCTAGAACATTAATCGGACATAGTTGAAGCTCATATAATAGAAAAGCAATTCAAAAATATATGATGATGATGATGAATTGATGATTGATGATGATGATAAATTGATATATAATACATATATATCTAACCTTGGAGTTGATTATGAGGCTCGCGTGACGAGGTGGTTCACGAGAATAATCGGAGGGGCCTCGGATTCCAGGCATAGCGAAATGTGTGAGCGAATTGAATTTCAGACGAGAGGAGAGATTTTCAAATTAGTATATATGCGTTCATTCTTCGAGTCACACTTATTTGGCGGTAATATAGATCTCTTTATAGTCTTTAGTTCATTGCTAGACGTACATTGTCTTCACTTTTCCGTTAAAAAATAACTGACTCAATGGGAAAAAGGAAAGATGTATGTAGACATCCTCTTTGTCTAGCTACGTTATCACATTATTATATCGCCATAGAGTAACTATATGTACAATTATTTTTTAAATAATTACATTGTTACATCTAGAGTTAATAATTTAAAGAAGTGATCTAAATTAACAATGTGTTAGAATTAACAAAGTCTAACACAGTTGTTAATTAATTAGTTGTTAGATTCAAAGTTATATGTATGAAAAAGATTTTATTAATAAAAATGAAAATATTTTTAATAATCTTTACTCTTCTTCAAAAAAGATTAATTTCTAGTTGTCCACGGTAACATATGGCATGTTTTTTACTAAAGAAGTGAACCAAAACATTTTTTGATATAATTATATTTTTATTATAAAATATAATAAAGTTACTTTTTACTTTTTTAATTTTAAACTTAAATTAACTTTGCATGACCTAACACACTAGTGTATAAATATATATGTATGTGCTTACGTATTGATGTGCTGCTATTTGTTTAACGATTTTTGGATGAAAACAGGAAACGTCAAAAAGATGTTTTCAGTATTTCTAAAAACAAACTTATGATATTTTGCAACATTACATAAAATTAAACTATTTAATCATGTTAATATTATTATTTAGTTATAATCAAACTTAAAAACATATAAAAATTAGCGTTATTCAAATTAACATAAATTAAATATGAATGAAAACGATTTTTTGACTTTATAAAATAAACATATTTCTTAAATATTGAAAATTTTGAAATGAAAATAGAATTCCAAAAATGGAAATAAAAAATGAAAACAAGAAATATTTTCTTAAACCAATCAAGCCCGAAATCTCCTGCTGCATATATATCATCCATCATTTTTTTTTTGGACTTATCATCCATCATTCATCATGAGGTGAAAACATGCATCAGGAGGTCTTGCTTAAATATAAGATTTAAATAAGGTTAGGAAAAATTAGAAAGTTTTCATAGGAAATTAATGAAGTGTTGAATTGTCTGTCATAAGTAATTACTAATTAAGTACTAACTCAACTCAGATTATCTCACAAGAGTTTAGGAGATTGGATTCATCATTCATGTCACATTTTTTGAGTCATATATAATAGGAGACTTTGTCTAAACTCTAAAGACTAAAGAGAACTCCTCAGATATTGGAGATTTTCACTTATCTGCTTTTGATATCTATATATAGTGATTAATGACAGTGTCCTTATATGCACTGGTGGGATCTATATATGTCAAGTCTTAGTTCCATTAGCTGGAAGAATAAGTAAGAAATCAAAGGAACTAATTGGGCTTCAGTCTTCAGAGAATGGGAATTGGCCTAGTTATTGGTATGCTAACCGTGATAACAGCTGATTCCAGAGAGATTATATATAAGGTTCAAACATGTAACTCCTGGGTAAAATAAGTTCTATGAGCATATTTTGACAGATCTCACAGTATGTTCTAGTTGGTGCTTCAGAAGTTTTCAGTTTTCATGAATGTGGGATCCCACAACGCATACAGGGGTATAATTTTTTTTCAACATTTTCCTTTAGGCTAAAAATACAAAAGATTCATTGAATGGTTAACTTCAAAACTATGTAAATCCTAAACATAATTTACCTTATTATGTTAACTATATGATAAATGTGTTGGGAGTGTTACTCCAAAAGTCTCACATTGGGCAAATTAAAAAATAGAAAAGGTGAGAAAGCCTATAAATTTGAAGGGGTTTTCACCTTGAGACGTATCACAAAATTATTAGCATGAGTGTAAAGGGACTTGGGTAGTTATGTGGAAGAAGAAGGTTTATAATTTTTCCATGCAAAAATTGTATTGAGGAGGGTGGCTATAAATAAGAAGGGGTTTTCACCTTGAGACGTATCACAAAATTATTAGCATGAGTGTAAAGGGACTTGGGTAGTTATGTGGAGAAGAGTTTATAATTTTTCCGTTCAAAAATTATATTGAGGAGGGTTTATAATTTTTCCGTGCAAAAATTACAAAGAGTGAAGTTTGTCCATGAAGTAGATCAAAGGCACCAACCATATTAAAATTTTATAGAGTATTTGTTTCCCTATTTCCTCTTTATTTATTCGTTGTGGGGGTTGTACCTTCCCCTAACAAAATGGGTTAATAGATTTGTCAAATCATCTCCTAAGTTTTACAACTCAGTATCTAACGTGAGAACATGTGATGCCATTTAACACACAGAAAGCGTCAAACCATGACTCCAAACTAAACCCCTCAGTACTGTTTTATTTTATTTTTTGGGCCTGAAAACCCCACAGTACTTGTTAGTGATGGATGCGTGTTTAAATTTTCAAAGAAGAATGATTTGCCAATGCGTTTCGGCAATGCTAATAATAACTACACCAAGTCTTTTTTTTTTTTTTTTAAGGAATAACTACGCCAAGTCGTCTCTTGAGTAATTTTTATTTTTATCTTTTTGCTTGTCCAAAGGTATCCCCACACCAGTAGCTATGAGACAAAACTATACTTTAGTCCCTTAACTTTTTGTAAGGTTTAAATTTTGTCTCTTAAGTTTTATTAGTTCTACTTTAATCTCTTATTTTTTAAAAAAAAATTATTTTTTAACTCTTAATTAATCTCGTTAATTTACTTAATGAAAATTGTTGAGTTAGAGTTAATTATAAATTTTAATACCAAATCACTGAAATTAATATATAACTTATTAATCATACATATAAATTATAATAAATAAATTTCCTAAATTAAAACGAACTTGTTCATGCCATCTCTTGTCCTCCTAAGTCCTAACGTAACTATGAGTTTAGGATAAACTATAACCGGCAGTAAACAACTAATCATAGATAGGGATGTCAAAATGGGCCCAAACCTGCGGGCCTGGCCCGCCCCCCGCTAAATGGGCGGTCTTGGGTTTCGAAATATAAGCCCGTTTAAATGCGGGCTTAAATGGGCTGGCCCGTTTAGCCCGCGGGCTAAACGGGTACGGGGCAGGCTACCCGCAGGCTTAAACGAGCTTTTGTTTTTTTAACAAAAAACTGGGCCTATGAAAAAAAAAATCTGCACTAGGTAGTAACAAAAAAAAATAGTTTTATAAAAAAAAAAAATACATATTTAACCCAATAATTGTTTTTGGCCTGTTGGCAAAAATAAATAATAATAATTTTAGCCCAAAAGAAAATACAATTTTAGCAAAAATAAAAGCCCACAGACCAGCCCGTTTAGCCCGCAGGCTTTGACGGGCGATCCGCGAGCATAGTTTTCGAAGCCCGTTTTTAAACGGGCTGGCCCGCCCCAGCCTGCCAAGAGGCGGGCCTATTGCGGGCCTGACCCGTTTGACACCCCTACATAGACGTTCATAGTAACTAGTATAGTATTTGCCTGAGTTATATAGAAAGGGACGGTATATATGAGTATATCAAATGATCAAAGTCCTTTGAACTTTGAAGCACATGTTTTGCAAAATTGTAAATCATCTGCAACATTAGCAACACTTGAGCAAACATTGAATTCTTAGAAAAAATATATAGAGGAAACCTATTATTTGGTTTCTCATTTTTTTTACAGTTTCAACTATTTGGTTCTTTTATTTTTGAAATAGATTATTTGGTCCCTCAAAAATTAGAAATGTCAACTCGTTAGTCCCTGTAGCTTATTTCTGTTACCTACACTGATAACCTGGCCGTTAAGTGTACATGTAACACGTTAAATGTCACATATTTAACTATTTGGGACCATCTAGGAATTGAGATTTGGGAATAATTCAATAATTTATGCCTTATGGAAACTTCACCTGTAGTACAAATATTTAGGTTTGACTCAATTTTAGGCCGGTTTGATTGTGTTTGTTGGTCCAGTTCGGTTGGTTTAGGTAATTAGGATGCCAAAGTGGCATTTAACGATGTCATATAAGCACTTAACGTGTGATGGTTGACGATTATGATGAATGAGGGACTAAATAGTTGACAATTATGATAAATGAGGGACTGAGTAGTCTATTTCAATAAATGAGGGACCAAATTGTTGACTCAATAAAAAAGAAAAGACCAAATAGTAGGTTTCCTCAAATATATATACATAAGGAATATTTTACATGCGTTGAGTGTAAAAATCTCGTAATCCAAGACTGATTTTCCAATCAGTTCATAATGTGGCCTAATATCATAACCAACCGCAGGCTGCAGCGCTCTGAAATTGTAGCTCAAATGAGCAATTATGGCAACTTAGGTTTTATTTAATTTTTATAATTTATATGTATGACTAATTAGTGGTTAATTAGTGTCAGCAACGATGATTTGGCATTAAAATTTTATGACTGATTATAACAATAATTTCTATTAAATAAATTGACGGTGTTAATTGTTAAGAAAAAATTGATTAATTTTTTAAAATTAAGGGATTAAAAGAAAAGTGATGAATATTTAAGAGAAAAAATCGAAATCTAACACTGAATTAGGGGTCTAAAAGTATACTTTTGCCATTAAATTATTACCTTTTGGTATTTTAATTTTAAAATTACTATTTTAAATGATTTCTTATTTTTGGTATATATCATAATTGATACTCTAAAAATATTAGCTAAACGATTAATAAAAAAATACCATCGTTGAAACTAAGTGTAAAATATTTTTTTATGAAAATATAAAAATCTTAACATATATATGGATATATCATATATTTAAAAAGCAACATTAAAATATAATTAAAAAATGAAGAATTAGACATGTTTTCTAAAAAAGCGGAGTTAAGACTTAAGAGTTAAGAAGCAAGACTGTAACTATAAACATGTTTTTGGCAAAAAAAAAAAAAAACTATAAACA
>QANZ01056500.1:195344-231132 GCA_003254925.1 Chamaecrista fasciculata | reverse complement strand
AAAAAAAAAAAAAAAAAAACTATAAACACTAAATACAAAGCTCAGCGAAGCAAGCAACCAAACGAAAAATTGGTGGGTGAAGTAATGGGCCCAACAAAAAAAAAAAGTTAAACCTCAATTTGGTGATCTTAAATAGGGTTGATTTAAAATTGATTCTAAATATTTTAATAATTTTTTAAATTGATTTTAAATAATTTTATAATTTTTTAAATTGGTTCTAAACTACCGAATGGGTAATATCTATTTCGTTTCAAGTTTGAATGCAACGAATTTAGAATTACAAATTGTTTTTTAAGAGTATTTTCTCAATCTAGTTGAGCCATCAGTAAATAAGGTCAAATCGAGTCTTCAAAGTGGGTTGCATGTTTCATAATCAAACAAGCAAAGTTAACATTTTAGTTCCAAATCCAAATGTAATGAGTTTGAAACTATGTGTTAATTATTGAAGAGTCATTTCTCTGTTCAATTGAAATCGTTAGCAAATGAAGTCAAATCGTATTCTGAAAGTAGGTTTGAGACTAGACTTCTAGGATTTTTCACTTTTAGTCTAAGATTTAATAGTGCAATTTGAGCTTGTTTGTTGACGATCCCAATTGGACCGAGAAAAAACTCTTTAAGAGTTAACAAATAGTTATGAAATTGTTGTATTTGAATTTAAATCGAAAGATATATGACTAATTTAGTTTATTTGACAATGAAACGAATGACCTTTTTTGGGATACGACTTGATTTAGTTTGTTGATGGCTTAAATTAGATTGAGAAAGTACTCATCAAAACAATACGTGATTTTAATTTCATTACATTCGAACTTGAAACAAAAGAGATATGACCACATTGAGTAATTTGGGATAAATTTGAGAAATTAGAGAAATATGTAGGACTAATTTGAAATCCATCCCTTAAATTTAGAACTAATTTGATATTTTCACCAAAAATAAGATTGGTGACTGAATGATTTGGATTTTGCTGATCCCGAAAAACGCATGACCATTGAGCTCTAAGATGAGCGTCGCGATGAGGACCCACGTCTTTCCTTCTCTCTCCTCTTTTCCTCCTTCTCTTTCTCTCTCTTCGCTCACGATTCAGGTATCTCTCTCTCTCTCTCTCTCTCTCTCTCTCTCTCTCTCTCTCTCTCTCTCTCATGTTTTGCATTTTTTCATTACTCCTCATACTACAAAGGCTTGGATTCGCTTTTTGCTATTTCCTCAGTCATCTGGCTTCGCTTAATTGTTTATTGCGCTTGATTCTGTTCTTCCTATATTTTAGGTTATTGTTACGGACAATTTTGGGTTCGGAGAGAAAATAATTGAGGATATAGTTTGTTGATGTCGTCGAAGTATCCAATGCTGAGAAGATAATAGTATTTTATTAGAGTTATGATTAAATCAATTTTAGTGCCGGATGTAATGGAATTGGAATATATTCAATATATATGCTTGGATTTATCTCATATCTGTAAGAAGTCAAGAAAGTGAAGCCGGAAGCGCATTTAAAAACTCACTTACATATCAGTTTCAGTGATTCAGAATCGAAGATGATGAACTTATGGATCATCTTGCCAATTGCCTTGTTCCTTCTTATTCTTATCATTAATGAAAACCTAGAAAACACGGAGGGCATTTTGAGACTCATGACTTACATAAAATATGTCAAAACTTCATTTTGGTCCTCAATTTTTTTTGTTCTATTATAATACTCAAACTTTCTCATTTGTTGTTACATTTGTCCAAAACTTTTTTGTTTGTTCTGTTTGATAAAATACTAAGGGACAAAGTATAAATTTGCTCCATATCTTTTGCTTAGTTCTCAATTTGGCCCTATATCTTCTTTTTTTTTTTTTGCATTTTTTGTCTCAGATCTTTAAGTCAGGTCTCAATTTGGTCCTATATCTTTTTTTTGTTACAGATTTGGTCTCATATGTTTAGATCCATTGCAGAACTAATCCTATATCTTTTAGTTAGGTGCAGAAGCGGTCTCAAATTTTTATTAAAGGATCAATTAACGATTGATCTTTTTGTAAAGATATGAGACCAATTCTACAACCTAACTAGAAGATAAGGAACCAAAGTTGATATGAGGCCAAATTGAGACCTTTTGTAAATATATAAGATCAAAAGTGCAACAAAAAAAATACAGGACTAAATTGGGAACTGAGCAAGTTAGAAGAAATGAGAGAGTTAAATTGGAATAGAAAAATTGAAGACTAAAATAGAAGTTATTTTATAATTTGAAGATCAAAACGTGATTTAGACCAATAAAATATTGAAGATTCTGAGAAAGAGGATGGAGGACTAGTCACATGGAAGCGATATATTCTTCCCACGTGGTTTGCTGTGGTCCCACGTCTCATAGTAGGACTTTCGTCTGTTTGTCGGGCAAAAAACGACATCACACACTGTTTCAAATTACTACGCCTCCACCATACATACGCAACTTCATTGATTATGTCGCCGTTTCATTCGGTTACCTACTGTTTGTTTATTATGTTTTCCTTCGATTTCATCCCAAAAGACATTTATGCCACCCGACACTACTATCTATAGTGTCTGTCTATACTGTCTGTTTTTGCTTACTTATTGTCTAGTGTTGTTGATTAATTGATCCAGTTCACTTTCTTGCTAGTTGCTGCGCTGATGATGCTGATGTCCCTCTTGTAAACTTAATTCTTTGGTTCAAATTGTTTTGAGAATTGAGGGGGGTGAAGCACAAGGCTTGAATGAGGAATTCCAGTAGTACTGATTGGTTATATGCTGATGATGGTAAAGGACTCACTTGTGTTTGCTTCAAGCGTAAGGGGAATTATGAACGAATCTGCATTAGTTTGACCCCTTTACAGGTGATTATATTAATTAGTTCACAAGTTAGGCGATTTGTCTTTCTGCAATCTACTCATTGCTATCAATATATTAGTCATTTTAGGACATGCTTTGTATAAATGAACATTATTGGAGGAATGTTTTTTCTTTTCTTACAAAATTACTTTCCTAGTCTTAGATTGTTAGTGCAGTGGATCATATATATGTTTCTTGACCCCGTTGGACTGTTTGCCATACTTAGAAGGGTAGTTTATTGCTTTAGTGGTTATGATTGTGTTTATATCAGCATTTATTAAAAATGATAAAAGATGTCTTCTACATTACAGTTGTAGTGAATTACTGATAAATGCTGGGAATTCTCTGCTCAAGTGGTTTAACTTTGCTAATTCACATTTAGCTCTAGCTAGGAAATAATTGGAAACATATTGTCAATACTTTTTAGTAAGGAAACTATGTCAACTGAAATCTTATTTGTTTTCAAATTAATAGCAATACTCTAGTCACTCTGAGAATTCTTATGAAATGTGTTTCTGAACTGTCCAATGTTCTCCACAATGGATGTCTTTATATTTGAAGTTCCTATCCTTTTTCACATATTTTCTTGTCATGATCATTCACCAAGGGCTGACTTTATACAAACATTTGCAGGAGGACAGACTTAGAAGATTGAAACATAGAATGAAAGTTTACTTTGATGCTTCTAGGCCAGATCATCAGGTCCATAATCTTTTATTTAATCATATATATATATAGAGCTTTTATGCTTGAAGTCTGTTGTTAATATTTTTCTTAGTGGGCAGGAGGCTTTGAGAGCTCTGTGGTCTGCTACATTCCCTGGTCAGGAACTCCATGGTTTGATATCTGATCAATGGAAAGAAATGGGGTGGCAAGGAAGAGATCCATCTACTGACTTCAGGTTCAATTTGTACCATCATCCATTTCCGGTGATGTTGTATTGTGGTAAAAGACCCTTTCGTGCCCCTAACGTTTGGGGTCAGTTTCAGTTATGCCCTTAACGTTTGTTTTGTGTCAGTTATGCCCCCAATGTGAAACGTTAGTGTCAATTATACCCTAACTTCAATTTTTTTGGGCCAAAGTCTTATTTTGGTCCCTTAAGTTTGCTCAAAGTTTCGTTTTTGACCCTCAAGTCTTTGGCGAACTTTCCGGCGAGTTACACGGCGACCCAGACAACTTTGAAAACTCCTAATCCAAGATTTTTTGATCACCTGAGTTCAATGACGGCCTCCATTTTGCGAAAAAATGACTGGCAAGCCACCGAAAAATTACACAATCGCAGAAAATCATATTTCCGGTCATTTGTTCGCAAAATGAAGACTGTCATTGAACTCAGGAGGTCAAAAAATCTTGGATTAAGAGTTTTCGTAGTCTCGAGGCCGCCGTGTATCTCGCCAGAAAGTTCGTCAGAGACTTGAGGGACCAAAACGGAACTTTGAGCAAACTTGAGGGACCAAAATAGGACTTTGGCCCAAGAAAAATTGAGGTTAGAGTATAATTGACACTAACGTTTCACATTGGGGGCATAATTGACACAGAACAAACGTTAGGGGCATAACTGAAACTGACCCCAAACGTTAGGGGCTCGAAAGGGTTTTTTACCTTGTATTGTTTTCATTCTTATCTTGACATATTTCACTTTCAATGCTATTCTTGACCAATTCATCTCAACAGAGGAGCTGGTTTCATATCCTTGGAGAATCTCTTGTTTTTTGCAAAGACATTCTCTGTAAGATTCTGTCCTGGCTACTATATATCTTCAATGTGATAGTTCCATTTCTGTTCAAGATCACAACAAATCCAAAGATTCTGATCCCATTGCTAGTTCTTCTGAGGACAGTGAAAATGGAAAGATTTTTTTTTTTCACAATTTTACTCTGAATTTTTTTCCCCCCAATTATATGTGGCAGACTTCTTTCCAGCGCCTACTAAGGAAGCAAGGAGGAAAAGGAGCTGCCTGGGAGTATTATCCCTTTGCCGTTGCTGGTGTTAATATCACATTCATGATTATGCAAATGCTGGATCTTGATGCCAGTACGTCATGCTCCTTTTGTGATTTTGTCTTTATTATGTGTATTTTACTCTAAACATGGTTATTGAGTTACATAGTTAACACGCAATCTCTCATTTGCCTCAATATGAGTCTTGACTCTTGAGATTCGAGTATTGAAGCACGCTCAAATTAATTAACCAGATTGTGATCATCTCAAATGGGATAGAATTTGTCTAATTCATATTACAAGAAGAATGCTAATGCAAGGATTTTTTTTTCCTTTCTTTCTTTCATTTGCAGCTAAACCCAGGACTTTTGTTAGACCAGTCTTTCTACAGATGCTTTCAGGTTAGAATCAGTAACTCCATTTTGTTTTAGGCAAAAGTACTTATTACCTCCAAAATATGCGGTCATTTTCAGTTGTACTCTCAAAGTTTTTTTGGGTCAATTGTACCCAAAATATAAAATCAGTTTTCAGTTATACCCCCAAAATTTTTTTAGTCAATTATATACCCCCAATGTTTCACATTTAAGTCAATTGTACTTCCAAATACCCTCCAATTTGGGGGTAAAATTGACACAAAAAAAAAAAATTGGGGGTGTAATTTCCTAAAAAAAAACTTAGGGTACAACTAAAAATGACTGCATACATACAAGAGTATTTTTGCTTTTTGTTTTATTGTACTGCCGCCTGAACCCAATTTGAGACAATATCTTTTACGACATGTGCATACCTAAGCATCTTACTTTTATCCACTATTGGAATCTTCTCGTACATTTTCAGAAAATGAATGGGCATTTGACTTGCTTTATTGTGTGGCTTTCGTGGTTATGGATAAACAGTGGCTTGAGAGAAATGCTACATATATGGAGTTTAATGTAAGAATTTATTATGTAAAGAAGACCATGTATTCATATTATACCCAAATGCTCGGATGGTTTAAGGAAGTTTTTGCCGATTTTCAGGATGTTTTGAGATCCACTCGAGTTCAGCTTGAGAGAGAGTTATTGATGGATGATGTTCTACGGATTGAAGACATGCCTTCTTACAATCTTCTTTGTTGACAGTAACCCAAATCCTTCCCACCCTTCAGATATTTAGGAAAGTCATAACTTTTGTAGTTTATGATATTTTCTGTTTGCATGATATAGCATTAATGCCATATTATATATGAACCTAATGCTAAAGATATTTTCATGATAGTATATCTTCGAAGCCCAAAGTTTTCACTTTTTGCCATTTGACTAGAGACCTAGATCTTGCGGATCTACTAACCAATTTGACTTTTAGCACAGGTTTGACTTCTAGTCTAGTAAATCATACAGTGTTTAGAGTTCTTTACATGTAAATTGCTGTTATTGTGTTATATCTCTTTTGAGCTGTTCCAAATTCCAATTTGACTTATAGTGAGAAGTTTTTTCAGACTTCTGTTGATACTTATAGTTTGCGGTTGGCTGAAGTTGGAACACAAATAGATTTCAAGTAGAATAAGTGCAGCTTGGTTTTTCATTTATTATTATTATTATTTGTATATATTTGAAGATATGAGCCATACAAGAGGAAGTAGCCATCTCCCACGAATAATATATCAGTAAACAGAGTGAAATAGGAATAGAGACTATATACTTGATTATTTTATCTTTCTTTCACTTCATCAAATTTCATTGTCATCTCACTTAGAGTTTATTAGGATACAAATTTTAAGGGTTTATTTGAATTCAGTTTATGAGGAAGAATATTTTTTAGAATACTTTGATTACTCTAAAATAAAATGTATTGTTTAGATAATATTTTGTATTTATTAAAATACATTTAGATTAAATAACCTTGTTTTTAATGATTTTAACTTTTCTTTTTTAATTTTAAATTCTAAAAATCTGTTCTTCTCCGTCTTCTCCAACTTGTCCAACTTTCAAAAAATAGAATAAAATATGTAGGACGAATTTAATCAATTTTGACAAAAATAAAAGATCAATTTTAACAATCATTTCAAAGATGTGGAATAAAATCTACTCTTTAAAGATATGGGACTAAATTTGACAATTATTTTTAGAATATAGGACTAAAATTATAACGGTTTTATTTCCACCGGTTGCAATATGTGAATCCTATAATAGCATAATACCCTCATCATACATGAAGAAATAAACCTGTAACATGTCAACATACATTAATATCCATCTAGCAATATCCAATTTGAAGCATATACTGTTGGGATAAATTTTGTTTAAGGACTAATTTGTAATTTATCGTATCTTTATTTTGTGTTTTGATAATTGTCAAAAATTCTTGATTATAAATATTAAATTGATTAGTTTCAGAATATTATTTTAAGTAATAAAGATTAATTGAAAGATCATGTTAAGACAGATTAGAATATTATTAAATGAGAAATCTGAATGATTATGTGCTGTCTAGACTCTAGAGTGAAATCTGATGATTATGTGTTAATCGATCTAAGGAAGGAAAGAAATCTCAGAGTTATTCCTATTCCTTAATTAGCGCTATGATTACAGGAACTGTTTAGGAAAGTTTCTAATTTGTGCTCTGCTTATTCATTCTAATTAAATCAAGTGCTAAACTTGCTCTATGTCATTAACTTTGTGTTATGAACGTTGAGAAACTTATGAACTGGCCGTTGAAGCTTTTATTAGTTGCTAAATCTATATTAGGAAATTATTTCTAATTATTTCCTAATTCGCAGGTCAAGGAACTCTCACAAGGAAAGATTTTAAGTCTTTGCCTATTTGACCTTGCTAATCAATGCTCAACGACTATATTTCATAAATATCATATGAACAATCATGGAATGCTGTCAAGACGTTGAAGAAGGCTGAGGCAAATCGAATTTCTTGAAGATATTATTGTTCCTAGCATTCAAGTCTGGAAAACATTCCTTATGGAGCTGCTGAAGCTACTAAGTATAAATAGCTGAAGAATTCGAAAGTTCAAGTGGCTAAGTGCTACTGCTAGTGCTATCTCTTTGTGAGAAATCCTTTGTGGAGTATTTGAGTTTGTATATCTCCTAGTGGTAATAGGTTGCTTACCCTCGGTTGTTGTGAAACCCTAGTGGTGATCCGTGAGTGGTTGCACTGTAAGAGGAGTTGTTGTGAGGAACCGTGTTGTTACCCGTGAGGAACTTGGGGTTTGGGGAAACTGTAAAAGAGAGACTTGTGAAACTTTAGGATAATCCGTGAGTGGTTGTCTTCCAAAGTGTACTTTTGGTTAGTTTTGCCCAATAATATAAAATCCCTTGCTTTGTGCTTGGGGACTGGACATAGGCTTAGGAGAAAGTCCTTTGATGAGGATTAATATCTTATTCTGAACCAATATAAATTGGCTGTGTTGTTCTTCCTTCCTTTAACTCTTTTATATTCCACATTTATCTTTTACGAGTTAAGGAACTGTTTTGAGGAATTTATCTTAAGAGGAACTATTTTAAGGAACTGTTTTAAAACTTGTTTTTATCTTAGAAAAAGTTTTAATTTCCAATCCACCCCCTCTTGGTATATTATTCTTTGTGCATTCTGACTAACATATACAATATCTGAGTTTTCTTATTCAAAATGGTCCTTTTATGTCAAAAGACATTAGTTTTCCATATAGGAAAGAGAAAAATCATATTTGCCATGCTTACTACTCCAACTCAACAAATCATGTCGGCGTTAATAATTATAGACAAACGAAATGAGAGTGTAACTAACGATAAAACTTTTTATAAAGATTTGAGATTGTAAATGTAAAAAGAAAATAATAAACTAATTTGCATCCTGATAAAAAAAATTAATAGACCAAAATTGTACTTTGAGTTTTTTTTTTAGCAAGAAAGTGCATTAGATGGTTGATGAGGAATGAGGATGAGTCATGTTTGAAAGTAGAAGCTAATTGGATGAGAAGATGAGGGCCTAACGATGTTACTATGTAGACAAGCAATGATAAAGTGGCAGCCACATTAAGACACCACATGCTTGTCCTATTGCTATGTGTGTACTAACCACCTTACCATAAGCAATAAGAAAGGAATATTATTAAGACTTTAATGGTTTACTTTTTGTTTATATGAGAGAGTGGGCCTAAGGAATTTAATTTTTTCCAAAAATATCTTAAGGATTCATCTAACATATGTCTTTGGGGTACATCTTAAGGTTTCTTCTAATTGATTATTATAGCATTTTATATCTTGAAATCTACAAAAATTCATTTAAAAGATAATTTTTAATGTTTGAAAACTCACTTGACCAATAAAAAAAAACCTTAACATGTACCCTTATTTTAATGGTCATTCTTTATTTTTAGAGCTTTCCGAATAAATTTCTTTACAATAGGGTATGAATAATTAAGTGTTTCTTTTTTAATATATATATATAATAACAATATTTTAGAAAAATAAAAACTTTATCTTTATAAGAAAATACATATTTAATATATTTATAAATACATCATTTAGAATGGTTTTTGATCCTATACATATATCCTTCTTCAGAATTCTCGTTTTTCAATGATTGAGTTCTGATTAAGAGGAGTTAAAGTGAGATTTGTGAGATATAGACATTCTACCTTATTCCGTCCGTGGTGTATCAATCAAACAAAAAAGTGCTTTCTTTCGTATCAATGACATCATGATTCGAAAGAAAATACACAATTTCTTTTCTACTGGTTCATTAAGGTAGACTTGGTGATTTACACTTGTCTTACCCTTAAGATGGAGTTAAACCAGTTTAATCATTTTATTAAGTATTTTGGGATCATTCTTTAAGGGCTTATAATCGTTTCTTACAAATGTTTATACATCATAAAAATCATTTATCCTTTCAATGCTTATGCTCTTGTTCCCTTACAAGACCTTACTGATAAGTAATTCTTTATATAATTTTTGGTGGAGAAAGAATTCAGGTTAATATTGCAAGTTTGCAAGGAAAACTAGTGCACTACTCACAAATTCAAGCGTTCATAGGGCCAGTTTAAATAAGCCGAAAGCAATTTTTAATTGAGAGGTTTAAAATAATTTGTTTAACTAAATTAAACGAAACTAATAAATAGTGGTTTGAACAATTTAGTTTGAATGGTCTAAAAGTTTAATTTTTATTTTTATTAATTAATGATAAAATTATAATGAAAAAATAGTGTTTAAGAGTAGTGAGTTAAAATTAAAGAATGGAAGAGGAATAATAATTAAGATTAGAGATTTGAGAAGAGAAAATAATAAAGAATGATAATTAGTTAGTGACTGAAATAAAAAATTTTGTAAAATAATAAAATGTCACAATGAAAAAAATATGCCTAATTACATGATGATCAAAGGAATTTTTTTTTTGTCAAATGTAATCATATCCTTGGCATTATAGATTAAAAAACATAGAGATGAACATATAAAGCTTGGCCAAGTATTTTATTTTTTTTTCCAAAATAAATATTAATTAGTTATAAAACTATTAGCATATCCTCCCAACAAAAACAAAACTAAAGAGGCTATATTCTTGTAGCTTTGAACAGAACAGAAAAAAGATAAAAAGTAACTCGTACCATACACATTATATTTAATTGATTATGCCGTCTTTTGATTTGGGCACTCTTGGTATCTAAATCTTTCTTTTTCAAGGACTAATCAAGTATTCACTCACAAGTGACAAGTCACAATTTGCAGAGCTTAGATGAGTCAAACTTGGTCCGAGATTACTGATTAATTAGGTGAAAAAGTTAGCATGTTAAATCAGAGTTTACTGTAGCCACTCCTTAATCACCTTCCTTTGTACACAAAACTAACCAAACTTTAATTATAAAAGCTCCTAAAACACGTGATAATGATCTCTAACTCAGTTAGATCCCTTGATTCATTCACATTGCAAAGAACGAGGTTCTAACTTCTAACTGATTATTGCTTAATCATCTTATTTTGGTCATTGTTAACGTAAGAATCAAATCCTATAGTCAAAACAAATCATCACAAGGTGTGGTACAAATCACATAACACATATCACATCCCTGAATATATCAATTTTAGGTTAGGAAGAGACTTTTACATTTTTTTTTTAAAAAAATAGACTAAATAAATAATTTAATTCTCAAAAGAGGCTAGATTTTTCAAATTTGTCTTTAAAATTTTAAATTATACTATTTAATCCTTAAAAAATATAATCATAATCAATTTAATTCTTTTTGTTAAGATGATAATTTAAATTTAACAATTAATAAGATTTTTTAACATCAATTTTTAAGCATAATATTAATAAAATTTAGAATCACATTAGATTTTTCATTAAATTTTAGTTAATGTCTTCAAAAAAAAATACCAAATTAATTATAATTGTATCTTTCACCGACTAAATCTTATAATTTCATCTTTTAAGACTAAATTGATAAATTTATTATATTTAATGACTAAATTATTAATTTATTTAAGAATTAAAAAAAAAAATCAACTATAGAAGAGGAGGGAAAAAATAACACCTGGAGGATCAAGATGAATATATGAATGATTCTTGAACCCAAAGCTTAAACATTACCCACCTCTGCCACCCTTGTCCTTTAAGCAAAAACTTATACCCAATGCTCCCACCATTCGCACCAAAACTTCCTTTCCATCACTTTATTTTGTTATTCTTTTCATTCCTTCATCCTTTACTTGCTTATCTTGGAAATCCATTCCTCAGTAGTCTCTGACTTCCATCTACACTGAAGAGAACAAAATATCAATCAAAATGGGTTCGCTTCAGACACCAATAGGGAAAAGAAGCTCCGATATGCTAGAAACTTCATGTGGGTTTCTACTACAGGAATTGCAGGCAAGTAGCTCATTTTTTCCTCACACAAAATATGATTACAGAATATATCAATATTTAATATTATATATATATATATATTTCAGTTGCATTTTCTTATTTTTTCTTTTCCAATTATGAAATGAAAACAGATAATATGGGATGAAGTTGGAGAAGATCAGTTTGAGAGAGAGAAGGTTCTACTAGATTTGGAGCAAGAGTGTGTCCAGGTTTATAGAAGAAAAGTAGACAGAGCAAATATATCAAGAGCTAGACTCCATCAGGAGTTAGCCGAGGCTGAGGCTGAATTTACCCAACTTCTTTTGACACTTGGTGAACGATCTCTTCCTGGACGGGTAAGAACTGCACAACTTTCACTCTAGCTAATTATCAGATAAACTTCAGGACCTGTAATTGTAAGAAGCATATAAGATTAAGAGTAAATGTATAAAATGGTTTTGAAAGATACATAATTTAACAACTAAGTCCTTAAAAGTTTAATTTACATTCTTTAATCTTGAAAGTCGTCAAACTAATACATTTTAATTCTTTGTCCCTATAAATTAGTCCCTGAAAAATAGGTTCAAGGGACTAAGCTATATTGCCTCCATAAAGATTAAAATTTTTAAACTACATTTTCAAAGATTGAATTGTCAACTCGTGTATCTTTTAAGAATCAAATTCTATGTTTACTCTAAGATCAATGTTGATTATTAATTAAGAAAATCATCTTTTGTTACTAGTAAGTTTCATGCCATTCAAAGTCAAAAGAATTTCATACCAATGTTGGGGGAAAAAACCCCTAGTAGATATATCATATATTCATTTTGCTTATGATAGCAGCTTGCAACACTACACAGCAAGAGTAACTTAAATCTGGAATGTAATTTGCAATGACAAAAGGATGTGATGTTCCAACTGCAAGAGTATCCTGCAATAAACATCATTAAACTGTTTAAACTTGAAAACTGATTCGTGCAATGCTGTATGAACAGCCAGAGAAAAGGGCAGGAACACTAAAGGAGCAGTTGAATTCAATTAAACCAGCACTCCAGGAGATGCGCCTGAGGAAAGAAGAGAGAGTAAACCAGTTTCGAGATGTACAAGAACAAATACAAAAAATAACAGCTGAAATTGCAGGAAACTCTGAAGAAGCTCCCTCGAGCATCATGGTAAATGAGAATGATCTTTCACTCAAAAAACTTGAGGAGTATCAGACTGAGCTGCAAAGGCTCAACGATGAAAAGGTATCACACACAGTGACTAGTGGTTCACCTTCTTCTATACACCCCCAACCCCCAAAAATAAAATAAAAAGCAAAAACTGAACTTTTTTGTTATACTTAATATGTTCATATATGCAGAATGAAAGACTACAGAAGGTGGAGAAATACGTAGACATAATCCACAATTTGTCCACAATCTTGGGGGAGAATTTCTCTGCAATCATCACTGAAGTTCATCCTAGCTTGAATGATTCCTGCAGAAGGTCAAAAAACATAAGCCACAACATTTTGACTAAACTGTATAGCAAAGTGGAGTCCCTCATGGAAGAAAAGCAAAATCGGCTTGACAAGGTGAACTGATACAGCTGTTCTTGTTTTGAGTTTAGCAGCACCTACCGGTGTGCAAGGCTGGGAGCTAGGAACATGATGATTGATGATGAAGCACAACTTCAATAATAGGCATTAACTATGATGTTTAAGTAATATAAATATACCAAGAGTATTTGCAAATTGATAAGGAATTTAAAAGTCGCTTACTCAATAGATCCAAATTTAGTAATATCACATAAAACAATTGCTCCAGTCTTCTGTTGTTCCTGTTGATTTTTGGTATTCCTCAATTATAACTTATAAGAAATTTCTGCTCTTGTTATGATTGCAGCTTCAACATCTTGGTAAAGCACTGACAAACTTATGGAATCTAATGGATACACCTTATGATCATAGGCAATCTTTTTCCCATATAACCGGGTTCTTGTCAATCTCATCATTGGAAATATTAGATCCAGGAAGCCTTTCTCTAGATATAATCCAACAGGTTAGTACACAACATTAATGATTCTCAAAATACTAAGAAACTTCAGATATTAAATGATCTTAAATTTTTTCAAGGCTGAAGCTGAAGTCAAGAGACTGGATCAACTAAAAGCAAGTAAGATGAAAGAGCTATTTCTGAAGAAACAGGATGAACTGAAACTGTTATGCAAAAAATCCCATATGGATATCCCTTCAAAATCAGAGATGGATAGCATTTTCAACCTTATAAATGCAGGTGGAGTCTACGTAATGTATATGTGTATGTCATTAAGAAATGTGTTATTGTACTAAGTTTAGTGATTATCCAACCTAGAAATTGACTTAAACTTTCAAAAGGGGAGATTGACCATTCCGATCTCCTCACAAGCATGGATGAACAGATATCAAGAGCAAAAGAAGAAGCTTCTAGCAGGAAGGCAATAATGGAGAAAGTGGAAAAATGGATGTTAGCATGTGATGAGGAGCGATGGCTTGAAGAATATAATAGGGTTAGAATCCCCCGATGCACTGATTTTCCATAATGATTACGGATGAGAAATAATTGCATTTACATCTATCTTATGTTCACTGTCCAAGTGTGGTCACAGGATGAAAATCGTTACTCTGTCAGCAGAGGAGCTCACAAGAACTTGAGACGAGCTGAACGAGCCCGAATAATGGTCAGCAGAATACCAGGTATGTATAATGAGACCATAACATGGAATTTAGACCAAATGGCTACACACCAAGTGGTTTCATAATGTGCTTCCATGTTGCAGCTTTGGTAGAATTGCTAATTGCAATGACCAAGAGTTGGGAAGAAGAGAGAAACAAAGTTTTCTTGTATGACCAGGTGAAATAACTCACATTTGGCATTAGTTGAATTTCACTAGTATTCATTTATACAGTAACTAACTTACTATAAATGCCTCATAAACAAGTGGCCCCCATGCAATGTAGTGTTCAAACTTCAAAGCAAAAACTAAAATAACACTCCTGAAGGAAGCCAAGTGAAAAGTGGCAACTAACTGATATCACATATGAAAGCAGATAAAGTCATAAAACTAAAAATAAAGCTTTTACTGAATTGCTCCCCAAAATTAATCATAATTTATTTTATTTAACCACAAATATTGTCTTGGAGAAAAAAAAATCACAAACTTATGGCTTACCTACAATACTGGATAGCATTTAGGCATTAGGAAATTATGTGTAAATCAAAAGCTTTTCACTGGAACAATGGAATGCTGCTATAGCATGCATTCTCCTTTATCACAACCCACTAAATATGTTTTCTAGTAGGCCACACCTTCTGTAGTTCCATATTTCAACGAATTTATTTGCCAACAGCATAAGAAATTGCTTCCATTGGTAGGTACCTTTGCTAGCAATATTAGAAGAGTATAGCATGGTAAGGCAGGAAAAGGAAGAGGAGAAGAAGCAAAGACAACAGGTTAGTATTTGGATGTACAGTGACAACTGTCACATAATAGGTTGTCTCTATTTTTTTTATCATCTCACTTATTATTTTCTTTTCAGTTGCAAGGAAAGAAGAAAGTTCAGAGCCAACTAGTAGCTGAGCAACATAATAATTATGCTTTCAGGCCAGGCACCAGTAGCAGGCGTCTTCCAGATAGAAGCTTGAATGGGGTCTAGACAATGTTATGCCCTTGAGCAGAGAGCATGCTGTGGGTATTCAACAAATGAGACCAAATAGCATAAATTCAGGAAATCAAGGCATATCTTTCTTTACGGATGGAAGCAAGGTACAAAGAAAAAAGATTTACGGTCAACCTAGCTTTGCTTCTCATATACAAATCAAGGATGAGGCATCTTCTTTGTTGTCAACCTATCCAGGACCATTATCTTCTTAATCTTGTTTTGTTAGAAATATAGATTTTGACAGGAAGTTTGTTTTCTGGAAATCTATAGAAGACATGTGAAAGAATAAATTTAAACTTGTTACCAGTAGAAAATTACATGCATTCATGTATCAGTCCATATCCTGCCTAAATAATTAATCTTGAGCTAGGTGTCAAGAACAAGTAGAACAACTAAATAAGTAATTGTTCTTACTTATCTCTGCATCTTTGGTGCAAATAAGCCCCAACAAAATTCAAAAACCATTTTCCTGGTTGAAGGATTGAGTATGCTGAAAAATCATAAACGATGAATTTTAATATAACAAACATCAAGTGATTACTTTGGTTCTAATACACTAGCTTGACCACAGAATTTAAGTTGCATACATCATTTCATGGTTAACAATCATAGATGTTATCAGTCCCAAAGTTCAAAACAAAATTCTGGCCTCCTAGATGAACGAGATGTCACAATATAGATTGAAAATAGATTTAGGTGCCAGATTAGTTAAAACTGTACAGGCATTGCTATACACATGTAAAGAAGACACGAGACAATAATAAAAAAGAAGAGTATACAAAGTAAATAAGTTGACATTAAATTAAAACTGCCGGACACCTGTAGTGCAATGTAAACATCATAGAAGTCAAAACGCCCATATTTGCCAGCAAGCAACAAGAAGATAGAGTAATGCTGTTAAAATAGCAAACCCAGAGAAAATCTATCACAAAATAAGCTAATAAAGCTATAGAAAAGAGAATATCTGTTTGTGGTGTTCGGGAACCCGATCTGCTTGCTAGTACATAATCACCTCTAATTACTCACAATATAAGCAAATAACCTCTCTGCTCCGTTTCTTCCTTTCGTCTCAAATTAACATAACCTAAGTTTCATCTCTCGGCGCCGGCGCTTCGCCTTCGGCCTTTCGAAAAATGTGATCGATGCGGCGAGTACCAGACGGAGGCGGTCTATCAGCATCTGAGCAAGATTGGCTCCGATCTTTGGGTGGGCGATTAACAGGCAGAGAAGGAAGCGGAAGCGAATCGAGGAGAAAATCACTGGTAGGTTGGTGCCTCTTGACGGCGATTCTTATGTGTTCGAGCTTCACGGTCTTGCGCTTCTTCTCGAGGGCGACTTGTGCGGATTTTTCAGCTAGGAATTGAAGAAAAAGCTCGGTAGAGCAAGACATGAGGAACAAGGCTTCAGAGCTCACTCTCTGAACGTCTTGATCCATCTTCATGATTTTCTTCACTCGACCTGTCGGAAATTCTGGCCGGATCAAGATATCTTTCTCATTTTCGTCCGCCATTGTCGACTATCACTTTTTCTGGTCTAGTGAATTCATGTTAACGAGGGAAGATGGACGATGATAGGGTTCCAATTGGCGGGAAGACCATTGGGGTAACTTTGTCATTTCACGGTCGAGCCGCCATTTTTCTATTGTGCTCCTTCATTCTCCCGCCAACACAATCTTTTTTTTTCCTCGAGACAATTTTTTTTTGGCCCGTTACTCGAGACAATTGAATAATTGATCGGAGGTGCGGGTGGCAAATGGTTGGGTCGAGTTGGTTTTTGAGTTGGGTCCTAAATGATTAGGTCATGACCCATGTATGATCCATTTATAATTTTTAAATGGGTCATGGGTGGGTCATGACCTATAAAATTAAGGATTGACCCAACCCAACTCATCTTAAAGTAATTATATTATTTAATTTATAAATTAATTAATTAGAATAATTTTTAAATTAATCAAATCTAGGACCGAATAATATTCTTTTTGCAGATTTCAGATTGATTTTCAATTTTCACCTTTTCCAAATTTCAAAAAATTACATTTTGACCCTAATTATTTTTAAAAAATTTCATTTTAATCCTCAAATATCATGATCTAAGGACTTTTTTGTAAATTTTGAAAATATTTAGGGGCATTATATAATTTTTGCAAAAATTTGCAAAATTCATCTTCCTTCTACTGAACTCACAGTTTGGTGGGACTAAAGTGCATTTTTTCAAATTTAGGACTAATCTGTAATTTTATCTTTTTTCCAATATTTTTCAAAATTACAATTTTGGTCCAATTTTTTTTTAAAATTTTCATTTTAGTCCTCAAATATTATGGTTTAGGAACGTTTTTGGAAATTTTGAAATTTTTTAGGGGGCATTTTGTAATTTTTGCAAAAATTTATGAAATTAGATATTCATCCCCTTTCATGAAACTACGTAGTTTTGATACAAATTTGGGTTGAGTTGGATAACCCATGGGTTTTACAAACCCAACCCAAATTTAATGAGTCAATTTTCGATCCAACCCATCTTGACCCATTATGTAAATGGGTTGGGTTGGTTAATTTTGTGATTTGGTTGGTTGGGTTGGTGGGTAATGGGTTGGGATTGCCACCCGTAATTGGAGGCAAAAGATTTGTTGGTGCTTTAATGGTTGCGGTTATGCCCCCAACATTTTTTTTTGTGTCAGTTAAGCTCGCAATGTTTCACATTATTGTCAATTATACTCTACCATCAATTTTTTTGGGCCAAAATCATATTTTGGTCCCTCAAGTTTACTTAAAGTTATGTTTTGGTCCCTTCTTCTCTAGTGAACTTTTCAGCAGATACACGGCGACTCCGACGACTATTAAGAACTCAATGACAACCTCTATTTTGCAAAAAAATGACTAACATGCTGCCGAAAAATTACATAGTCGCCGAAAAATAATATTTCTGGTCATTTGTTAGCAAAATGCATGCCGCCATTAAACTCAGGAGGTCAAAAAACCTTAGTTAGGAGTTTTCATAGTCGTTGGGACTGTTGTATATCTCGCCGAAAAGTTCGCCGAGAAAGAAGGAACTAAAACGGAACTTTGATCAAACTTGAGGGATCAAAATAGGACTTTGGCCAAAAAAAATTGAGGATAGGGTATAATTGAAAATAATGTGAAACGTTGAGGGCATAACTGAAACTGACCCCAAACGTTAAGGACGCCAACAGTTCTTTTGCCTTAATTGTATAAATTTTAGGGTGTTAACGACGAGTCGATGGATTGATGACAGATTGGACGAAGTTGAGAACTTGAGATTTTTTTTTTAGAGTGAGTTAGTGTAGATTGAATTTTGACAAATATTTTTTTTAACTCAAATCAGAAAAATAATGGGTTAGATTTCATGAGTTTGCGAGTTGGTTTATTCTAATTTATGAATAAATTATTTTATGAAAAATAAACTTTACTTAACAATTTTGATTTTTCTTTTAATGTTTTAATTCAAATTTTACTAAAAATAAATTTTATTATTATCATATGGGTAAAGGAGTCGATTTTCAAAAAGAAAAAAAAATCGATAATATAATTAAAATTTATGAAAGTCATATATAAATTGTATTGAAGTATATGTCTTGGATAAAACTCCAATATAAAATATGTAATGTTTTAGTAAAAATATAATAAAATATATAAAAATACAATAAAAGTAGAGATAATAATTTTAAAAAGAAAATATTAGGGGACCTAACCTAATCTAGTTAGTCCATGGGCTCAACCCGAGTTTTATCAAAAAGGATCTCAATATATATAGGCCTAATTTGACTCACCTCATGTATACTTTTTTGGTGTTTTGTAAAACTCGGGTCAACATGTTTGGTGTTTTGTAAAACTCGGGTCAACATGAGTCAATCACGCATTTGAAAGTACGACAATTATTAGAGAAGATCCCATGTAGTATACTACAAATATAATACTGAGAGATAAAAAAAAAATAATTAGAGAGAAAAAATGTTAGTAAGATCCACACTTATAATACTTTCTCTTTAGTTATTTTTTTTCTCTCTCAACGCTATATCTATAGTATATTACAACTTGCCAGGTTACGAGGGATCCACCCTAAACAATTACCCTATGAACTTTTGGTTCAATATAATTGGCATGACTCACACCCATTACTTTTGCCTATTTTAAATGTCAATGTAATTTGTATTTTCAATGTCATTTGCACTACTTGTGCCTATTTTAGAATCTAAATTAAAATAAGATCAAAGTCTCAAATTGGTCCCTTATGTATGAGATGGATTCCAAATGAGTCCTTTATATTTTATTTATTTCAGATTGATCTTATATGTTTCCATAATGTTTCAAATTGGTCTAAAAAATATTGAATGCGGTCAAATCTCTCTTATTTTAAACTTAAATGTGACGATTCTAGAGTAATAAATTTATTTTTATGAGTATTTTAGAACCATCAACGAACAAGGTCAATTCGAGTCCCAAAAGTAAGTAGTTTTTTTTACGATCAAACAAGTGAAGTTGATTATATCTCTCTTGTTTCATGTGTAAATGTAACTAGTTCGAAACTATGTGTTAACTCTTGAAGATTTCTCTTTCTTTGCCCAGTTAGATTCACAAGCAAATAAGGTTAAATCGCATCTCAAAAGAAGGTTAGAGACCAATTTGAAATATTATGAAAATATGAAGGAGCAATCTAAAATAAATGAACAATAGTTTACCGATTTGAAGTTTACTCCATGTATAAAGGACCAATTTGAGACTTTGGCCTTGGAATAAGTACAAAATTGTAAAGACCAAAGTAATTTATTAAAACCTTTTTTTTTTTTACTTAAGTTTCTTCACCGACTCCCCGTAAGTTTCAATGGAGGCTACGCCGTGCGCAAGATCGAACAACAGTGGTAGACAGCCTTCAAATTACAATCTGTGAAGTGCATTTGTTCCTCTTGAAGTGTGAGTTCGTATACACTTCAAGTCATCTGATTGATTTTTCTTGTACCGTCAATTTTTGTTGTTAATTCTTGATCGATTTTGTTCATCGATTAATTCAATTTCCAAGCAGGAAGGCTTCGATGAATTCTCCTCCGACGCTCGATACAGAGGAAAATCATGATCCGCAGCTCAAACTCCAGGAAACCTTCAACGTCAAGGTTTCTCTCTCGCTTCCCCTCTGTGAATTGCGAATTAGTTAAGAATCAGCTAGAGAATTTTCTGGATATGTTCGGTTGAAATTAAAGATGCGGAGTTTCTTGTCTGAATCTCGAGTGCTTCTGATTTTTTTTGTGGGTTGCAGATGATTGAGAGCGGAGAGAAAGAGCGGTTGAAGGAGCTTTTGAGGGAAAGACTTGTAGAATATGGTTGGATAGATGAGATGAAATCCCTTTGCAGGTTTCTGTTATTTATATTAACTTACATAATCAATATCATCATTGTCTTTATGGATTATCTTTCAGAGAATTTTTATTTGGCTTCTCCAGTTTGGGTTAAAACAAATATTGTTCGTTTTCTACCTTATTGTTGATGAATAGCAAGATAAGGACCTACAAAAGCAATCACTCAATGGATTGATAAGTAGTTTAGAAAATTGCCACCTGCAGATCTTACTGGTTGAGCATTTCTTCTCACCAGACGTTTATTGTTTTTATCTCTTTAACTCTATGGTTGAGTATCGGGTGTATTATGTATGGTTATTTCGAGTGTTTTTATTGTACACCCTGCCTATATAGTTCCTTGTTAACAACTGAAATGCTCTCTTTGTTTTGTCTTCACCAGGGCATTCACCAAGAAGAAAGGAAGGAATAATGTTACAGTGGACGATCTTGTACAGGTTATTACCCCAAAGGGAAGAGGTATGTTTATGTTGCTTCTGATTTTGTTTGGTCTTATATATATATATATATTTGGTGAAGATATTTATATATATATATATATATGTGTGTGACTGTGTGTAATTCCGTTGCCACTTGCCACTTGCCAGTACTCAGAGAAATGCTGTAGTCTGCAAATGACATGGCTGCGTTTGAAACTGCCACGCTTTTTCATTTTTCTTAACGTATTTATGTTTCTCTAGTAATTTAGGTTCTCTACTTGTGGCGCTATGATGTTGCATTGATTGCACTTATAACTTGGAATGTAAACCTTTAGAGGTTCTGATGGAGTAGCAAATACAGTGGAAGATGAAGTTACGTAATTTCTCTTAGATATATGGGAGCAATAAGAACAATATCCTATTAACTGGCTTTGACATTACTTCAAAACACTTTATGCAATTTTGAAATCCTTCTTTTCCAACGATGAATATGGAAGTAGGAATCTCATTGTCTAGTCAACTGAAACCACCTTGGCAATTACAAATCCTCGGAAGAAATCTCTCACAGGAAGCTTTAGAAAATGCAAAAGCATTTCTGGATGTAGAATCCCCATTCTTCGTGCCTTTGAATTTTGCAATAGATTAAGAATAAACTTCATTGACATGTCTTTTTCTTTTCAGTCAATCATGTTTCAGCTTATTCTTTCAAGTTTCATCTATGCATTGATACGACTTATGAGCGTGGTTTTATTATGTAGATTATAGAACGATGCATTTTATGATATTGAAAAATTATTGCTGAAGCCAGAAATGCATGGATACTGATTTCATATCGCTTTTTATTCAGCCTCTGTTCCTGATCCAGTAAAAGCGGAGATTTTGCAGCGAATTAGATCTTTTCTTGCATCAGCTGCTATCTGATATGATATTGTCATTGTCTTGACATTGTGGAGGGTAAGAGGCGTAAGCTTCTCACTGCTATCAACTGATGTTTATGATAAAAAATCTGAAAACTAGGCCAAGTTTTATCCTTGACATTGGATTATTGTGTTCAATGTTCCTTTTGGAGTTATTGTTATCCTTGTGAAAATAGATTTTCCTGGTTGAATCAGTACATGTTTAATCTAATAGAACATTTTTCTTTTGTTTTGTTTTCGTTCAATCTAATTTACAGTACATTTCATTTACATTACAGGTCAACTACGCTTAGAAGGACTTTTTAGTGTTTAAGTTTTTTCGGATGGATTTTAATTTGCCTTTTGATAGTTCTCTCTTATGGTATTTTTACACTAAATCTTCAACATGGAAATCATAAACTAATTAAATGTAAGAGAATGCCATTAGCGTTCAAGTTGATGGTATTTAAGCAATCTGTTATCATGTTCATGTTTACATACATACTATTTATTGTATTTCAGCAAACTATTGTTATATTCATTTGTAACTATTATGAAAAGAGAAAGAGGAAGAAAGATGAATGAATAACACTGTGATTGATTACTGAGCAATGTACAGAGGAGATATTTATAACCAAAATTCAACGGCTAACAATCTAACTAACAGAAACTAATCACTGACACTAACAAACTTTCTGTTACTAACTTCATTAGTTCATTTAGTTCACTAACAGTAGTAACACACATATGAGCGATCCAAGCTACTTAGCTAAAGACTGAAAGAGGTGTATTTTGATTTCGGATAATTTACTTATTTGACTGATGATGAATATTTTGATTTAATTTTTAAAATATAATATTTCTAAATTAAGTTTATTAAAGATGTAATTATAATTAATTTATTTTTTTATTAAGGCATTCAAATTTTTTTACTATGACTATTTTGTAACATCAATTATAAAATGTTAACTTAATGTAAAATTAAATTATGTTTATCTATAAATTTAGTTAATATTAAATTGATTATACATGTGATTTTTTTATATTTAAATTAAAAAATACCATGGACTGAGTATTATAGTTAAATATTGGATTGAGGGGCTAACTGAGCCAAATTAGAAAATGCTAATACGTGAATAATCAAAATTGGATTTCAGTCAATAATAATGTTGGGGTCAAAACTTCATATTCCCTTATGTTTAAAGTGAATTTTATTTTTCCATAAAACACGTGAGTTTTATTTTGATCATTAATATTTTTTTTTGTTCGTTTTAGTTGCTAAATTTTTTTTCTATTTGTTTCACTGCTATACTTTTTTTTTTGTCCAACTTTTCTGTTTAAAACAACACTCTTCAAAAAATTTATGATCAAGACTAATATAAAATTTTAATGTTGAGTTATGCTTAAAGTATTTCGAAAGTAATCCCCTAATAAAATTCACAACCATTCCCACTATGAATAAAGGGGCAAAATCGACCTCAAATCAAAAATTTTGTGAGCTTAATAAAAAAAATCAACTCAATATTTTGTTTTATTAACATTTTTTTGGCCGAAGTTTTATTAACATTTTAATTATTGTTATTTTAGTTTCACTTTAAATTAATTTTTAATTTCTAATGTATATATATATGTCTTAAATTGGACCACCTAAATCCCTAATAATAATTTGACTCGTTATTTCTGTATTAATACACATGAAATTGACAACACAAAATACACCAGAAATAAATAAAGAATTACACTAAATAAATAAAAATATATTTAGGAATTGACATATTAATTCAAGGCTTAAGTACACTTTTGGTCCTTTAACATTTGCAAAGGTCTCAATTTGGTCTCCTAACTTTTTTGTTGCAATTTTGGTCCCCTAACTTTCGCAACAGTCTCAATTTGGTCCCCTAACTTTTTTGTTGCAATTTTGGTTCCCTAACTTTTGAAAATGTCTCATCGTTGGTTTCTTAATTTTCGTAAAAGTCTCAATTTTTGGTCCCCTACCTTGGGACCAATGGTGAGATGTTTTCAAAAGTTAGGGGACCAAAATTGCAACAAAAAAAGTTAGGGGACGAAATTGAGACATTTTCAAAAGTTAGAGGACCAAAATTGCAACAAAAAAGTTAGGGGACCAAATTGAGACCTTTGCGAAAGTTAGGAGACCAAAAGTGCACTTAAGCCTTAATTCAATAAAAAGAAAGAAACTATTATTATTTTAAATATAAAAAATAAAAACCCTTACATTACAGCGTCCCAGCCGTCTCTCCCAGTTTCCCTCGTCTTCTTTCAGACCTATTTGCATCACCCAAGAAATCAAAACGTTTTGGTTTTACTTTTGCTTTTGCTTTCGCTATGGACTTCTCTCAAGATGATTTCGATCGCCTTCTCTTGTTCGAGCATACACGAAAAACCGCCGAAGCTAACTACGCCGAGAACCCTCTCGATGCCGACGTTCGTACCTTTCTTTCTTTCTTTTACCTCATTCTTTTGTTTTTTCTTTTTGTTATAATGACGTGCAATTTATCTATGTGTAGTTTTTCTCCATTTTATGAAGATGTCTGTTTGATTGTGTGCTCTGAATATTTGTTTCTAATTTCTACTATTATAATGCATGAAGCAGTCTCTGATCGGTTCTTGTATCTTTCTTCTGCCATTCCGTTGTCTAATGCTGAAATGCTCGGTTGTTTTATTATAATGTGGAAAGACTGATGAAAGATTTTAGCCGTTTAGTTTAGGAACCGGCTTTGGTTAATTTTCCTTTTCGGAAACAATTTGAAACTAAACTAAATGTCGTTCTTTCTGGTTGTACATTGGTACAGAATCTTACCAAATGGGGAGGAGCTTTGATCGAGTTGTCCCAATTCCAAAATGTTGGGGATTCGAAAAAGATGATTGATGGTATATTTTATTTTTCTTGTTGGCAAAAATTTTGCACCCTTTGCTGATGTTTACGGCCATGTGAATTTTCTTTCATCTAGAGGAGTTACACTCGGTACTTTTTCTTCTTGTTTTCTGAACTTAACTATACAGATGCTATTTCAAAGCTTGAGGAGGCTTTGTTGATAAATCCAGCGAAGCATGATGCACATTGGTGCCTGGGAAATGCCCACACCTCCCATGCATTTCTGACTCCTGATTCCAGCGAGGCAAAGGGTTACTTTGACATGGCTTATGAGTGTTTTCAAAAGGCTTTAGATGAGGTAATATGTTCTTTCCATTATATTCTTGACATATAACGCACTCGAATCCCAACAGTTGCTTACTGGCAGAATTTGTTGTTAACTTGTTATAGGATCCTGAGAATGAGCTCTACAGAAAGTCATTGGAAGTAACTGCGAAGGTAATAAATTTCTGTGGCCATTTCATCAGTTTTTTGGCTCTTTGGATTGACACACTGAGGATTCATGTTGAAATAATGCTAGAAAATGGCCAGATCGGCTATGATTTTCCTGTGCACCCTATTTGAAAGAACGTTAGGCCTGTTTAGTTAAGAAAGACTTGTGCCAAGTCCCAGACAACTTTATAATGCAGAACTTTTGGAAAAATCTCTAAAATAAACATAGCTTTAGTATTTTTCTTTTGGGTTGATTGGAAGACATCTTGCAAAATATATCTTATTCTTATAGTTGTTAACGTAAAGCAGTTCACTAGAAACTTTCAGCTGTATACTGAGTGTTTCATGTCAGGCTTCATCAACTTATTTAGATTCTGTTTTTTAATATCCAAAGTCGTACTGGGTACCAAAATTTGCAAAATAAAAAATATATATATCTTGTACTTTATCCTTGACACCTGCTGTACTAAATATCTTAGGCTTTTGTTTACCATTAATATAGTAGACTACAGGGCTAAGATCTGAGACATTGGAGCTGTCAAAGAGGTCAGGCAATTTTGAACATGTGTGTCTCAGAGCATTTGTTTTGTCATTGCCATTAGTTTATTTTGAAGTGATTTTGCTGGTTGTAAATGTTTAAATTTGTTCTAGTGATATATCTACCTTGGAAACTTATATATATATATATATATTAAAAAAATTAGTGCCTACAAGTTGCTAAAATTCTTTCCTTAGGCATCTGGAGCAACTGATATCTTGATTATATATTTCTCTATTATTCAGATTATGTTACTACTTGTTTCCTTTATATTCTGAGTGTCTCTCTGAACCGTGCTTCTTAGGCCCCAGAATTGCACATGGAGATCCACAAAAGTGCGCTTGGTCAGAAGATTACTGGGGGGGGATCATCTACATCTTCAAAAGGAAAGGTTTGACTTACTGCAAATTCTTCAACTCTTTTGAGGAAACTTTATTCATGTTCTGGAATTTTAAATTTGAGTCATTTGACAAATATTTATTGATGACCCTTAATTTACGACCACGCACTCTGTCAACTTTCAAGAGCTGGCTTTGTTATCATATTAAAGTGATAAATTGAAATTTTGGTTGTTTAGATTTAAGCGTGCTGTTCTAAAACATGTCTCAAAAATTTAGGCTACGCTTCCTATTTGAGCAAAGGGCATCAGAACTTTCATCTGCAAGGATTTTTCTTTTCGGATTGCAAATACTGTCATCCTATGTATTAGAAAATGTTTTGTTACCATTCATAAGGAGTATATTTGGTGCTTGATTGATTGAAGTGTGATGTTTTCTTTTTCTGTATGTTTTTTTTTTTGAACAAATTCTTTTTCTGTATGTTGACTGAGTAATTCTTCCATGTTTTTTTTTTCTGTAGTCTTATGGATTGACAGCACTTTGCTCATAAATTTAGTTAATAGGATAGTTGTGCCTTTTTCTTGTTCATGTTAATTGGCTGTGACATTGATTTGCATACTGTAGTGTTGTATAAGGGGCACCTATGTACTGGATTCTTCTTTCGAATGGAAGGGCTAGCTTTTTTTTTTCTCTACTTTGTCACAAGGAATTATGCATTACTGATTATTATGTTTTATCTTAAATCTTGATTGCACCATCATCTCTGATATATCAAGATAGAATATCAATGTGAAAATCTTGAACCAAGGAGATCTCGACTCCTGAGTGGCTCTATATAGGGATATGCTGGAAAATTTACTTACAATTAGCCGTCTTTACATCTGCATGTTCACATGCTAGAATATCAATGCTTTAATGCTGCTCTTAGGAGTGCATCTTATGTGTCCTGTCTGGTCTTATGACTCTTTCCTCTGTCCAAATAGCTCATTTGTATTAGGTGATGTTATTGGAGTACTTTTTGGTATAAGGAAAAGTGTCTTGAATATAAATAGTTTGGATTTAATAAATATTTTGCATGCATTGATTTTATGTTTAATTGCTGGGTGTTTTTAAATTAATACCACAAGCTAGGGTTGACATAAAGTTAGGGTTTGAGAGCTTGGTCGCCTATGATAGGTTTATAATAAATGAATTTGTATTCATTGCCCTGAATGAAGTGCCTTAATTTTTTCTTCCCTTCCTTGGCCTGCATTGGTTAATTCTGTGGTAAAGATGGACCCTTTTTTTTTCCCCTTGTCTTGCTCAAATCGTAAGAACTATAGACACATAACATGTCAAGATGGCCTAATAGAAACTGAAATTTAGATAAGATTTGGCCGTCCTTTAAGCTATTTGTTCTTGCTTGAGATGTTTTTGGATGCTGAAAATGGTGGAACTTGTGAGGCTGAATTGTTTAAATAAGATGTTTCTTAAAAGTCCATTTATATTCAATCATCTGTAGGGATTGTTTTCCTGATAATTTGACCATCATCTCATTCATTTCAGCAATCCAAAAAGCAGAAGAGCAGTGATCTTAAGTATGACATATTGGGCTGGGTTATTCTTGCAGCTGGTATTGTAGCTTGGGTTGGAATGGCCAAATCCCAAATTCCGCCACCACCTCCAAGATAAGCATAAAGGTATCATTACACAAGAAATTGGTTTACTCAAGTTGGGCGTAGTGAATTAGGTATTGCATGTATTGTCCACATGCTGGCTTGACTTTTGTTTTCACCTTCCATTTTCATTATAAAGATGATTTTCAATGAATTCTTTGAATCATTTTTGTTAATTTAGCCCATGTTGGTTTGAATGACCAATCCTCTTATGTTCTAGGTGTTCCTATTACTTCATGTGTGGAAGGGCCTGATTATAGTATTGAAAATAGTTGTTATTTCTGGAATCTACAAGTTTTATTGATACCATCTGATAACATATCCTTGGCTCCAACCACATTAATTCCAGGTTGATCTCAGCCGTTGGATGTGTTTCCATAGTATTTACTTCAGGAGCGTTTAAAAATCTGTTCTCTCCTGCTTATGATTTTTTATGTTTTGAGAGATAAACTACCAATACTAGGAAATACTAAAATCAGTAGTCTTGTTTTAATCAAAATGATGAAATGAAAATATTATAATAGTTGAAGTAATTAAACCATATTTTAAAGCCTTGAAATTGGTTGCTTCATGGAAGCATATATATTATATAATCTTCATAGTATCTATCAGTTGTTCTTAATGCATTAATGATTTTATTTATCCATCAGAACTCTTGATAGGGTTTTAAAAGCATTAAAATAGGGAAGGTGAAAGTGGAATGGTAAATAGAATGACACCAGTTCGTATTAGAACTTTGTTGTCAAGGCCCACCATTTTCTTTTAATAATCTTGTGTTTCGGGAGAAGATTTGCCAAAGTTCATCTGGTCATAAAGTTGATGAAATTTATTTTTATTGGTCCATAATTAAATCGAGTCATTTAAATTTTTAAATTTTTGCAGTCTTTATTTACCGAATATACTATTTGAATGGAACTTGAACAATTTCATGACTGAATTTCAGCCCCATGTTTCATATAGAGTGGCCATTAGCATACAATAATTTACAATTTTAGTTATACAAGAGATCACACTCCAATTCTTGAATTTTCTTCCAAGGTTTTCTTTCAATGTTTGCCGGGGCAATAATTTGTAGTTTTGTACTCTGCTTAAAAGACTAAAAGTATTTATATTTAAGAAAGCCACCTTCACTCGAATCTTGCTGAATGGGTTATATTTTTATGGTCTTTCTTTTAGGTTATATGTTTTAATCAATCCCCATGGACCATTATTCGGTGCTTTCGTCCAATGACCAATCTTCACTGCATAAATGTAGGAGCAGTGGGGAATTATTTAATTTTCTGTTGTTTTGGTATTCTTTTGCTTTCTGAAAGTGGAGCCATCCTAAATCCTAAAAATAAGATGGTGACTAGAATCATTGGTGCAGAGCTAAACACGCGTCATATATAACTGAGGATCAAATACATATATATATATATATATATATATATATGCGCATGGGCATGGGCATCCAATTATACGATCTTTTGGCATGCAATATTGGAGAGCCTACTAATGGTTCAACTGTAGATTAAAGGGAATGACATCATCTGCAAGTGGATTTTCGATCAATAGGAATAATATGAGCATTGCTTTCCCATGTTTGCAGTATTGTTCTTTTTCTTTTGGACGAAATTTGCGATAAGTTCCCCAAGAAAAGCCTATCCTAAGGAGTAAGGACCTTTTGGCTTGGTGGGCAATACAGTTATATAACCAGTAAACTTATATGTTTGATTTAAAACATATATAAATTGATAAATTCAATCTAAAATATTTTAACAAAAAAAAAAGTTTAATTTACATGCTTCAGAATCTAAAATACCTAGTCTTTATATTTTAATTTTTTAAATTTATTTTTTAGAGTTGAACTTTTCGGGATAGAGACTAAATTGCATTAATTTCACAATCTTTTAGAATATGTAAAATTGACTTTTAAATGTTATATTATCAAATCATGGGTCTTTTAATGATCAATTTATATATTTAGTGGTACTATTTCTTTCCCTTTGGGTAGCTTGGTAGGTTAGTGTGTTAGCTTCAAAAATTGTGAAGAACCTAGACGCCAAATGGTACTCACTACTAACACATGAATGTGGCCAGAAAGTCATCTACAAAGCTTGAGAGCTATAGCTATTATAGAAAAATATTACTTTATATTTGAGTTGGTTTTCACATTCCAATTGACCAAAGAACATAAAATTTTTTTTGTTCGCTTGGGTAGTAATGTAGTCTATAGCTTATCAATCTGTGGGCTGTGGCTGTGGGCACTCAGCAAGGCGTGTTGATGAAAATTTTGAAGACTTGAGGTTACATATATGATTAATTAATTAATTGACCACCTACAAGTAATTTTTTATTCATTAGTTTGATTTAAAATAATTTTTTGTTAATGTTGAGTTTGTTTAGTATTTTACTTTAATTTCATTAAGTATTAAGGTATTCATGTCTATTGATTAAAAAAAGAGTTTATGTCTATGTAATGTTGAGTTTATCTTTTCTTCCTTATGTTCTATTAATTATGGTGCAACTTATAGTGAGTGGAGATAAGGATTGAAAACATGAAACATATCATAGAAAGAAGGTCAAACAGTCATTTTGTCATAAAATAAATTTTTGTTCTGTTTTGATCTTTAAATTTTTACCTTTGTTATATTGTTAGTCTAAAATGTGATTTTGTCTATTTTTTGTGGTTAAATTGACAATTTATTCATCTTCAATTTGTGACTAGGACGAGACATTTTTTTTTTTTGCTCTCTTTACAAATTCACTCCTTATAACATATGGGAGAAGAATGGTCCATCTCAGGTATTCATGTTATAAATAATGACAGAAAAAAAAATTACATTTTGGATTAATGGTGGAACAAATGTGACAGTTTAAAGACCAAAATGAAACAAAAAATAATTTTATGACCAAAATGAAATTGGCCTTTTAATTTGAGGACCAAAATGAGTTTTGACCTAGAAAGAAAGAACACTCTAGTTTCATAACCCTGATAGTAATATTTGTTTTGAAGTTTATACATTGATAAAGCATGTTAAAAAATAAAAATAAACAAATCTACCATAATGTAGCCAACATTATTGTTATTTCCTCTTGAAAACGAGCTCTAAATTTTATTTTTCTTTTTCTCTTTTGGTTGGCAATTTTCACTTTATATGTATTTATGTAACGAAAGCTTCTGCTCGTGTAAAATGGAGGCTGCAGCTGTTAATAAATTGTCAAAATGTACCAATGGTCAGTAGAGAGATAAGTAAAGAAAAAAAAAAAGAAATAACAAGAGAGAATTTTACAATAACATAATTACACAAAATAAAAGGTCAAAGGGTCATTTTGGCCCTGAATGTATGCTCTAATGTTCATTTTGGTCTATAATGTTTCAAAATGTTTCATTTTAGTCTTAAATGTTGGTAAAATGTTTCATTTTGGTCCCAAATTATTGAATTTGGTTATATTTCTCTCGTCTCTCATTTCAAGTTCAAAAGACTTTAAAAAGAACTCATAGCTTTAAAATCGTCGCATTCGAATTTGAAACGAGAGAATTATGATCAATTTTGCTTGTTTGACCATGAACGAGCTTTCTACTTTTAGGATCGATTTGACCTCGTTTGTTGACGGTCCCTACTGGATAAAAGAAAGTACTCTTTAAGAACAATACATAACTCTAAACTTGTCACGTTTGAACTTGAAATGAGCCATATTCAATAGTTTGGGCCAAAATGAAACATTTTGCTAACATTTAAGACCAATTTGAACATTTTAAAATATAATGGACCAAAATGAATATTAAGACATACATTTAGGACCAAAATGAACCTTTAACCAAAAAAAAATATATTACAGTTCTCTCTAAAGCAAATCCTTTCTATTATTATAGAACGCCTATTCTTTCCATAATCATTGTCACGGCAATTAATTATAGATCGGGTCGTGATTGCCAGGCAATATGGTGGGCCTGCATTGGCAAAGCTTCATGCAGTATACACTAAATTAAAAGTGATTACGAAATCAGAGATTAGAAGAGAAAGAACTCAAAATAATGAAAGTCTAAAAAATAACAAATCAAAACTATTCATTGTTAAGATTAAACACATTAAAGATTTGGTGGATTAAATTTTGATTTATGAAATTTTCAATTAATTAATTAAAATTTAGTTTAATTAAATTTGTTTTGATGATGTCAAAAATCACTTTGAATTTTGCTTGAACAAGATTTGAAACACTCTTTTCAAGTATTTTTTTTAAACATTCTTTTGCTTGTGAAGGTGTTGTAAACACTGGTGTAGGAATTGAACTAGGAAGCCATACAAACGAAGTGTGGAGATATCTTTGTGGCCTGGCTTATTATATTGTGCTATTGCTATTTGATTACAAAAATTCTTTTGTTTTATGCTTGATATGGATACAGGAGGATTAAGAGCTTTCTTAATCTAATATAAATTTAGTATGCTTTTTTCTGCTTCTTTATCTTTTGTTTCTTATCTTTCAGTCTTTTGGAAGTTTTATAAATTTTCAAAAATTGTGTTCAACGAGCTGTACTTCCTTAGGAATTGAATTTATATTTTAGAAAGCATAAATTTTTTTGTCATCAACTATACCATCAAACCTTTTTATTTGACTCAATTGTATCTCAATGTCTAACGTCATCTAAATCGTTAAGGGAAAATAATAAGGTGAATGACTTTTTCTTCTTTATTCTAATGTCATGTACCCCAATATTTTTACGTTTTTGTTAGTTATACCTCAAAAAATATTGACGTCAACATGATGTCAGTGTTTTCCGTTAATACTTTAGACGATGTTAATAAAATCTTAGAATACAATGGAGTCAAATGTAAAATTTTAGGGATATAATTTATCACAAAAAAAAGTTTAAGTGTATATAACTGAGATTTTATCTCATAGTTTATGAGCACCAAGGTATTTTGCCAATAAAAAATTCGTTAAACTTAAAAGATAATTAAAAATATTCTTTAAAATAATATTAACCTCTCATTTCCTAAAATAAGAAATTACTTTATATTAACCAAACAAATGTTTATTATTTCTCAATGTACAAATGGAAAACACAACAATATTGTTGTTAAAGCAAATATAATTATAACTTATCTTTTACTGTAAAATATATATAACTGTGTAACATATCTTGATCCCAGAAAAAAAAGTGTAATATATCCTAAGTAAAGTCTACTTAAAAGCAAAGTTTTAGATTTTATTTCACTTTTTTTTTTCTTTAATTTAAAGTTGCCTACACATAATGATATGATGCAATTAGATTCTGGCATTGTTCCTTGCTTGTCGGGACTCAAAATGTGGCATTATAGTTCTTACTTTCTAATCGATCCATATGATGAAATCAGTATAAATTAGAAAGTAGAAACGATGGGTTGTAAAGAATGCCTTGTTCTTTTCATAATGATTGTCGCAGTAAATAATTATCATTTGTGATTGCTAAGTTATATATGGTGGAGCGTGGGCCTCTTTATTAGCAAACTTCAATTCCAGCGAGCAACATGTGTTCAACAACATGTGTTCAACTTTAATATCATGGTAAAAAATTCATTTTATAAATATTTGGGTTAAGTCTATTGGAGAATATACTCCATATGACAGCTGTACATTCCTTTTACATCATTCCTAATATTTTGGCAATTCTATGAGCTGTGCTATAGGACAAAGTTAGTTATTTCCTATTCTGTGTATTCCATTTCCAGCTCTAGAATATTCCTACTGTGTATAAATGTACTCTTTCTGATTGAATGAAATTGCGCAGCATTTCTAGCATTTCTTCTATTTCTTCTATTTTCATAGTCTTGTATGGTATCAGAGCTTCCGATCCATTATGGAGCATTCTTCTACAGAAGGTTCTTCTGCCACTACTGCTACTGCTGCCATTGCTTCTTCTACTCAATCCAAAGAACTTATTTCTATTCAGTCAAAGTTTGATCCTCACCTTGTTTCTATAAAGCTTAGTGAGGACAATTTTTTACCTTGGAGACAGCAAGCTTTGGCCACCATTCGTGGTCATAAGCTACAACACTTTCTTCTTGGCGATCATGTTATACCCAAGAAGTTTGCATCAGAAGCTAATGAAGCTCGAGGTCTTTTGACTTCAGAGTTCTTAGCCTAGGAGCAACAGGACCAATTGCTTCTTTCCTGGCTTCTGGCATCTATGTCAGACAGTATGCTCACTAGAATGGTGGGTTGTACTACTCATTCACTTCAAGCCTGGGAGAAGTTGGAATTATTTTTTGCTTCTCAAACCAAGGCCAAAGTTAGACAGTTCAAATCACAGCTTCGTAGTCTTAAGAAAGGCACTCTTAGTTCTACTGAGTATCTTTTGAAACTTAAGGAACTTGTTGATTGTCTATCTGCTGTGGGTTCTCCCATTTCTGAAGCAGATCACATTGAATCTATTTTGGAAGGCTTACCTGAAGAATACACTGCCTTCATTGTGTTTGTCACTTCAAGATCTGATCCATACACAGTTTATGAGATTGAAAGTCTCCTTGTAGCTCAAGAAGAGCGTATTGAAAAGTTTAAAAAGGATGTGAAACTCCTCTGAGTGCTAATTTGGCTGAAACTTCCATTTCCAAGTCTTCTAAACCCTCTGGTAGTACTCCCCCAACTTGTGGTGGTTATCAAAATTCTGCAGGCTCTCAATACTCTGGTGGTCGCACCAATAACACTCGTGGCAATTTTAGAGGTGGTAGAGGTCGTGGTCGTTCTGTGTATGCTAATAGACCACAATGCCAAGTCTGTGGTAAGATGGGTCACATGGCTTGGCAATGTTATCACAGGTTCAATCACCAATATGTTAGCCCTTTTTCTTCTACTTCCACTCCCTACTCTCGTCCTCCAACCTCTCAGGTTACTCATCCCTCTCCTGCTCAGGCTATGATGGTCTCTTCTTATCCTTCATACAACTCAGCTTGGTATCCTGATTCAGGTGCCAGCAATCATCTCACTCCCCATCTCTCTAACCTGGGTAGCAACTATACTGCAGCCTCTGAGTATGAAGGTGGTGACAGAATTCACTTAGCAGATGGATCAGGTATTTCCATAACTCGTGTTGGCAATGCTTTGGTGCAGATTCCTCTTTCTTCTACTCCTTTTTTACTATCTAATCTGTTGCATGTTCCTAATTCTTCTAAAAATCTCTTAAGTGTTTCTCAATTTGCTGCTGATAACAAAGTGTTCTTTGAATTTCATCCCACTACTTGCTTTGTTAAGTGTCAGGCTACTCAGAGAGTGTTGCTCCAAGGAACTGCTAAAGATGGTCTCTACAAATTTGACAATCTCACCCTTCTTTCTACTCATTCACCTGCACATTCCTTCACTCCCACTGCCTTGTCAACATCCGGTTCTGCCTCATCCAAGAAGTCTTCATCAGTTTCTGCTGATATATGGCACTGCAGACTAGGCCACCCTTCTTTTTCAGTTCTTAAATCTGTTCTTTCTAGTTGTAATGTTCCCTTAAAGAATGAATCAAAATTTTTCTGTTCATCTTATTGTCTGGGCAAGTCTCACAGACTGCCTTACTCATCTTCTACATCTGTTAGCACATCTCCTTTACAATTAATACACATTGATGTCTGGGGACCTGCTCCTCTTATTTCTTCTCAAGGCTATAAATACTATGTTCACTTTACTGATGATTTTTCTCGTTTTACTTGGCTCCACTTATTAAAAGCTAAATCTGAAGTTGCCACCATATTTACACAATTTAAAACCATGGTAGAACTACAATTTGTTGGGAATTCTAGGGCGCCTAAGGCAGCGGAAGCATGTAAAATTAAAATTTAAAGAAACAATAAACGCCCAGGTCCAAGAATTCCCGAACGGATCCGCTAGCTGAATTTAAAACTTTTGGTTAAGTGGTATACCTCAGAGTTTCAATCGCTTTAGTTGAACGGGGCGTTCCCAAGAAGTCCACGTGACGCGTCCTTCCTCCGCCGGTAATCCACACGAACAGTTTGGAGATGCCTAGGTGCTAGCCTCCTTCACTTC
>QANZ01056500.1:161684-179449 GCA_003254925.1 Chamaecrista fasciculata | reverse complement strand
TTTTTTTTTTTGACCGTAGACGGGGTAGTCACTAGTAGTCGGTGAGAGACAAACAAAAAGTGTTCTAGGTTTGTTTAAAATCTAACAAATCCAACGGCTGTGCACTGCTTAATTCCTATTTTTAATGGAATCAAATAATAAATAAAAAATATAATTCTTATCCTAAACTTTGTGGTGGATTTGTGTGTGTTTATATTAATTTATTAATTTTTGTACTGACGAAATAATAAGCACATGCATGGCACCTGACCACTTCCTCTGAAAACAGAAATAAAACCAGCGTTCCAAACATAAAAAAATCCATTGGCTCATGAATGATGAATCAACCTCACAATTTGTTCCATGATGTCAGTAAAGTAAGAAAGTAGAGAAAAGAGAGATATCAAAAGCAGCGTATGTGGAGCCTCTAGTTTAGTTAGTTTCAGTGTTCCCAACCAAAAAACAGAGACCAATGCCTCTGACCCCAAATTAAATCCATGGGCCACACCACATGATTCTAAGTCTAACCTCCAAAACCAATACCCACCTCTCCTCTCTATAAATTCCTACCATCCTTCCCATTTCTCCACCATCATTCATCAATCTCATCCTATTACAATCACAGCAAAAACACATACACACAAAAGAAGAAGCTAGCAAAAACATGGAGGCTATTCAGACATGGGTTTCAGAGCACAAGCTCACCAGCATTGGTATGTATGTTATTATATATAACTTGTTATATATAATCATATATGTATATTAATATTATAAATGTATGTATTGATGGGAATATGGAATTGTGTGTATATATTACACTATATTACAGGAGGACTGTGGGCCGCTGGGATTGGAGCATCACTTGTGGCTAATTCACGCACAAGGTCTCCTATGAAGCCAAGCCTTAGGCTTATCCATGCTAGGTGTGCTTCCTTATTTTTCTCACAATCAATTAATAAACGCTTACAAAACTACTTAGTTAATTAATAGGCTCAATGTGTATACTGTTTAATTATACTAATTATGGGTTTAATTTGATTTGAATTTGAAGGATGCACGCTCAGGCGTTAACATTGGCGGTGTTATCTGGTGCTGCGGCTTATCACTATTACGAGAATCGTACGGCCCCAAGTGATCCACACCTAAATCAACGGCATATGGATGCTCCGGAGGTGACTCAACAGGCTGAATGGGACCTCCTTACACCTTTCTAAATAATATTTGTGATCTCCTTTTTACTTCAAACTCCAAATATTGTTATGTTTGTGATGTTGTATCGGGGACTCAACAAAAAAATTCCCAAAAGAATATGGTTGCTAGAATGCTATCTCATCGATCTGTATTTCTATTCTATGTATTTGTGAGACAACTCTTTTTCATTAATGTAGTTATAAATAATTGTCTCTCTTTCATCTTCGTCATTCATTCACCATTGTTGAGCTTCGTGAAACTTGTAAACGTTTCTGCATCAAATGCATAATCTATTCTAACGTACAAGCAAAGAAATTAGGATTGGGGCAAGAAGGTCCAATTATCGCACAAAAGCATTTCATCGCCTTTTATTAATTGAAGTTGATCCAATCAGGCCTAATAGGTAAATTCGTACATAAATTTTTAATTTTATCTTCAATATTTGATTATTATTAATTTTGTGTTATGATTTTATCTTTTATTATAATTTTAATTAAATATTAACTACAGATCCTATGTGATCAATAACATATATAATGTAAACTTGATATTAAAAAAATTTAAATCCTAATTTATTGAAAAATATGATGAAATTTATCGTTAATTTATTTTAAAAATCTAGTCAAATAATAAAACTAAGTAAAATGTAAAATCTTAAGGATAAAATTGAAAATAAGCAAACGTCGAAGATAAAATTAAAAATTAATATAAAATTTAGATAAAAAAATACACTCTTACCTTATTTTTTTTACAAGTGCATTAAGATGTCAAGATCGATACCGCATTTTTTTTAAAAGCATCAAGCCAAAATGTGGATATCGCATATGTTTTTTTTTTTGGTGAAAGCAGGGCTCAAAAGCCAGCAAAAACAAAAGCAAGAATTTGATTAAGTAAGACACGTTCTAAATATCAAATGAGTCCGGCCCAATTAGCTACCATTCAGTGCTGTTTTTTCTTGGCCTATGGACCTGGTGTTACTTCCATATATTATCAGACAGAAAATTAACAAAAAAGAAAAAAAGACCAAAAGAAAATATATGTACATACAGACATTGATACTGGTGATTTTGTAAATATTATTTTTGAATTTAAACTTATAAAATAAAGTATAGAAAATTGTTTAAATTAATATATTATTTTATTATTTTTATACTAATAAATAAATTTAAAAGTAAAGAGAAGTTTATTAACATTTCACTAATTTTTCACTGTCATTTATTTTTAAAGTGAATTACAGGTTTCTTTCGTCTATTTATATATCGATTTAGACGAAGACTAATTTTATTCGAAACGGGAACGAGTAATTTAAAGCTCTCCTAAAAATATCAATTTTAGGAATCAAATATAAATTCTCTTATAAGGTATAACTCACCAATCACTAATGTACCAAATCATTGTACTATTCTTTAGTTTTAAGGTGTATATAATGTATTATTTTATATTTGTTATATTTTAACATTATATAATTTTAAGAGATAGTGTAAAAAGGACCCCAAAAGCATATAATATATCTACTGTATATATATATATATATATATATAATGTGACACTAGGTGAATGGTGATGGATGAATGTGAGGTATGTGAAAAAGGGTTAAAGGGACATGGTGAATCTGATGACGTGTACAATTACGGTTTCAGTTTGGTGTAATTTAGCCTTAGTGAGCAGAGGTGTACAGGATCATTTCCATTTTTCTGTTAGAATTAGTTCAAGAATTAGTTTCAGGTGGTTAGGAGGAATTTACATTTTTGCCCTTAATGTCTGTGTATTTAAACGACTTTGATGTGAATAACAGATAGGTTCTTTCTTCATTTCACCTACATTCTTCCGCTTTTCTCTCTGATTTCTATTAGTTCACATGGTATCAGAGCTAAATCGTTCCTAAAATTCTGTAATTCGATTCATCTATCTTCTTTCTTTTCTTCCTTACTTCGTCATGTCTACTTCTGATAATTCCTCTGCTACTACACACAATACCTTACCTGCTTCCAGTAGTGATTCTGTATCTGATGTAATTCTGCGCAAGAATCCATACTTACTTCATGCTTCTGATAATCCAGGTCTTAAGCTTGTAACTAATCCTTTGGATATGCATAATTTCACTATCTGGCGTCGCTCTATTTGTATTGCACTTAAAGCTAAGAACAAGCTTAGCTTCATTAATGGAAGTTGTGTTCGACCTGCTGATGAATCTTCGGATGAATTTCTTCAATGGAGTTCGGTTGATTCAATGGTAACATCTTGGCTTTTAAATGCTATGACAAAAGAATTATCTGATCTGTATGTCTATACTTCATCTGCTAGAGCTTTATGGCTTGAATTAGAGGAAAAATTTGGACAGAGTGATAAAATGCGTGTGTTTAATATCAAGAAACAGTTAACAAATATGAAACAAGGTACTGATTCTTTGGCTGTCTATTCTAATAATTTGCGAAAACTTTGGGAAGAACTTCACTGTTTAGAGATTAGAAAGAAATGTGTCTGTGCTGGATGTACTTGTGATGCTAGGCAGTCAAATGATGAGGTTGATATTTCTGATCAGGTCATGCAATTTTTAATGGGATTGCATGATTCTTATGAAGCTGTTACCAGTACTATACTAATGATGGATCCACTTCCATCATTTAACAAAGCATACTCTATTGTTTCTCGTATAGAGAATCAAAGATCTAGTTCTGTTTCTTCAACAATTAATCCTGAGCATAGTGCTTTAGCTGTCAAGGTTTCTACTGCTACTAAGGATTTTTCTGATAATAAGAATTTTGCTAAGAAGAAAGATATGAAGAAGGCTGATCGGTTTTGTACTCATTGTCATAAGAATGGTCATTTGGAGGAAGCATGTTTTAAGAAGCATGGTTATCCTGACTGGTTCAAGGATTTTCAGAACCAGAAATCACAGAAAACACAGACTCATGTTAATAATATGACTAATCTTTCTTCTGATGATTCTTGTAAGGACTTGCAATCTGCAGATGTGTCTGTTCTTTCAGATCTTATTGCTCAAATGCAAAAGATGGTGAAAGGCAAGGCTGTTGCTGAAGATAGTATCATGAACACTAGCTGTTTCACAGATTTCGCAGGTACCTTTGGTACTTTTTCTTCTGTTTCTAATTCATCTTCTGCTAAGTGGATAATTGATTCTGGTGCATCTAATCATGTTTCTGGAGATTTGTCTCTTTTCTCCAATATATCTTCTGTTGCTTCTTCAAATACTGTTATTCTACCAGATGGATCTGTTAAGACAGTCAAGATGATTGGTGATATTCCTATAACTTCCCAATTAACTCTTAATTCAGTGCTCTATGTGCCTGGTTTTCAATATAATCTCATTTCTGTGCATCGACTTGCTGCTGCTGCCAATTTGAGTTTTATTTTTACTCCTTCTGGTTGTATGGTGCAGGACCAGAAGAGTAAAGTTCTGGTAGCATCAGGAAGGGTGCAGAAACACTTATATTTTTTACAAGAAGTTGATGGATGTAATGCAATTTCTGGTTGTAACAATGCTGTTGATTCAGTTTGTTGGCATAATAGACTAGGTCATCCTAGTTCTCTTGTTTTACAGAAATTACCAATAAATGCCAAATTAGACAGTAATGCAGTATGTGATGCTTGTCATAGTGCAAAACAAACTCGTTTACCTTTTGGATCAAGTACAATTCATACTGATTCTTGTTTTGCACTTATTCATTTGGATATATGGGGTCCTTATCATGTTCAGTCAGTTTCTGGTGCTAGATTCTTTCTCACTATTGTTGATGATTTTACTCGTGCTGTTTGGACATTTTTAATGCATTCAAAGACACAAACTGTGGCTTTGATTGATCAGTTTCTTAAGTATGTTCATAATCATTATAAGACTACTGTTAAAGCAGTAAGGACAGATAATGGCAGTGAGTTTTTAAGTAAAGAATGTCAGAAGTTATTTGTTGATTCTGGTATTGTTCATCAAAGGAGTTGTGTGTATACTCCTCAACAGAATGGTGTAGTGGAAAGGAAGCATAGACATCTTGTGGAGGTTGCTCGAGCATTACTTCATCATGCTAGTTTACCTTCTAAATTTTGGGGTGAGGCTATTTTGACAGCAACTCATATTATTAATAGACTTCCTAGTTCTGTTCTTTCTTGGGATTGCCCTTATTTTAAACTGACTTCCAAGCAACCTGATTATACCAAACTAAGGGTGTTTGGTTGCTTATGCTATGTTTCTAATCTCAGTCCTTCTAAAAAGAAATTTGATTCTCGTACTAAGAAATGCATCTTTCTTGGCTATGTCCCTTATTGTAAAGGTTACAAAGTCTTTGATTTAGCCACTTCTCAGATTTTTCTTTCCAGAGATGTTCAATTTTTTGAGACTCAGTTTCCTTATGCCCATATTTCTCAATCTTCTACTACTCCTTTACCTTGTTCAGTTCAGGATAATTCTGATTCTGCCACACCTTTCTTTCTTCCACCTACTTCTATACCTCCTAATATTCCTTCATCATCTTCTGAATCATCAAATTTTCCAAATATTCCTTCTGTTTCTACAAATTCTTCTGATTCTCTTTCATCTATACCTGTTAGAAGGAGTACTAGGGAGAAAAATCAACCATCCTGGTTAAAGGATTATGTCCAATGTTCTATTCATAAGCCCACTTCTTTTACTCCATCTTCTTTTCCTTTTGTCTATCCATCCTCTTTTTCTCCAGAATACCTTAATTTTCTAGGAAATATTTCTTCTGTTACTGAACCACAACATTATAAAGATGCTAAAAATTCTGTTGAGTGGCAATGTGCTATGCAAAAAGAAATTGATGCTTTAGAACAAAATAACACATGGGATTTGGTGCCTTTACCTTCTGGTAAGAAGCCAATAGGCTGTAAATGGGTATATAAAATTAAACTCAAGGCTGATGGTAGTATTGAGCGATATAAGGCTAGATTGGTGGCTAAGGGCTTTAATCAAATTGAAGGTTTAGACTATACTGATAGTTTTTCCCCAGTGGCTAAAAATGTTACTGTGAGACTTCTTCTTGCTTTGGCTGCATCTAAAGGCTGGTTGCTACATCAATTTGATGTTAACAATGCTTTCTTACATGGTTTTATCGATGAAGATATATATATGAGTCCTCCACCTGGTTATGATAAAGCTAAAAATGGTTTAGTTTGCAAACTTAAAAGAAGCTTGTATGGTCTTAAACAAGCTTCAAGACAATGGAATTTGGAGATCACTGCTATGCTTAAGAATTCTGGTTTTTCTCAATCTTCTCATGATCACTGTTTGTTTACTAAGGGTGAAGGTTCCACTTTTGTTGCTCTACTCATTTATGTCGATGACATTTTGGTTTTAAGTCCTTCAATGCCTCTTATTGACAAAATCAAAAATTTTCTTCACAGCAAGTTTACCATTAAGGACCTTGGTCCTGCTAGATACTATCTTGGGTTGGAGATTGCAAGATCCTCTGCTGGCATGTATATTAATCAACGAAAATATGTTCTTGATCTTCTTCAGGATACTGGGTTAATGGGTGCTAAACCTGCTGATGTGCCTATGGTTAAGTCTATCAAGTTTCATACTGATGATTCTACTGTGTTAGCTGATCCTAGTCCATACAGAAGGTTAATTGGTCGTCTTTTATACTTGGGTTTTACTCGTCCTGATATCACATTTGCTACACAGCAGCTCAGCCAATTTGTTCATCAACCACATAAGTGTCATTGGGAAGCTGCTTTACACATTCTTCGTTATCTTAAGAATGATCCTGCAAAAGGATTGTTTTATCCTTTTAATCCTAAAGTTTCTTTGTCTCTTAATGCCTATTGTGATGCAGATTGGGCTACTTGTCCTGATACACGAAGGTCCATTACTGGTTATAGTATATTTCTAGGGGATTGCTTTGTCTCCTGGAAGTCAAAGAAGCAAGTTACTACTTCACGAAGCTCTGCAGAAGCTGAGTACAGGGCTCTTTCAACAACAGTTTGTGAGTTACTTTGGATTTCTTATGTGCTTAAAGATCTGCAGATTCCTGTTATTACTCCAGTTCCACTTTGGTGTGATAGTCAGGCTGCCATTCATATTGTGAAGAATCCAGTGTTTCATGAGCGTACTAAACATCTATCTATTGATTGTCATATGGTTCGAGAGCAGTTCAAAGCTGGCTTTGTTCATCCTCAACATGTTTCTTCATCAGTTCAGCTTGCTGATTTCTTCACAAAGCCTTTAGCTGCTCCTCAATTTTCTCATTTTCTTTCCAAGTTGGGCCTGCGTAGTTTTCATCAGTCTCCAACTTGAGGGGGGGGTGATGACGTGTACAATTACGGTTTCAGTTTGGTGTAATTTAGCCTTAGTGAGCAGAGGTGTACAGGATCATTTCCATTTTTCTGTTAGAATTAGTTCAAGAATTAGTTTCAGGTGGTTAGGAGGAATTTACATTTTTGCCCTTAATGTCTGTGTATTTAAACGACTTTGATGTGAATAACAGATAGGTTCTTTCTTCATTTCACCTACATTCTTCCGCTTTTCTCTCTGATTTCTATTAGTTCACAGAATCTACAAAGGGAGGAGATGAATTTGTTGGGCAAATTTGGTTGCTGGATTTTAGAGTAGTTATAGAGAGTAAAACTGACAGAAATGTACTGTTTAATTGTATTTGTACGTAGCTCTAGTCACTACGTACTGCCAATAATGGGGGCCTCCCATACCCCTCAAAACATTGCATGTGATCCACTGATATCCCCCCCATTTCCCTATCATCAAATATTTGAACCTCACTCCTATTATTCACCATATATATATATATATACTAATTATAGATTCACTTATTTAATTAGTTTTACTCTTTTACGTATACCTAGCTAGCTTTTGTTTGCCAAATTAATTAACCATAAATTCGCAAATAAGGATATATCACTCTCGACCTCACCAATTAATTTAAAACTTTGAACTATTAAATGGAAGCACAAGCGGCTCATCGGGTCTTTCCCAATATAAGAATATTGACGACATTTTTATACTACGGCAAGCAATACATATAGCGATGGTTTGTCACCAGAAAATCATAAGGACGTTATATATGTATAGTTTGCGGGACCAAAAAAGCTACACAATAAAGGCCTGCATGTAGATCGTGCATATATACTAATAGATATTCGATCATATATATACCCTCCACATCAGTACTAATTAAATATCTTTTGTCAATATAGCAACGTACCCAATGCCATCTTCCCAATATTATTCATATATGTCAGTGCTTCCCGGCGTGTGGTATTATATATAAAAATGAAATGTTCTTTTTATTATTATTTGTACTTCATTTTATAATGACTTTTTTATTGGTAGACCAAAAAAAAATTAGTAACTACACGTTTGGACCTTATTTAAACCATGTCACACATATGGGTTAATTTTACTGTAGCGAAATTAGGGTATGAAGAAACAGTCAGTTGAGATGACATTTTTACTGAAAGAAAACCGCTACCCGAGATGATGCTAAAAAGAAGCAAAGAAACCGCCTACACAACCAGCGGTTTCAAAGAAACCGTCAATCCGGTTGACGGTTTCTGTTGGAAAAAATTCCAACAGAAACTATCAACGTTTCGTCCTTAAGAAACCGTCAACCTGTCTGACGGTTTCTTGTGAAGAAACATACACCTATTTTTCCATTTGAATGTTTTTTTTCTTAAAAATTACAAGTTAATGCCATGGACAATTAATTTGTACTAACTATTACAATTAATAAAATAAAACATCAACAATCAATAATTAATAACATCATTAATTTTAATCAAATCATAAAAATTTTAATCAATGATTAATTTTTTAGATATCACATTAATTAAATTTTTATTCTATAAAAATTAATTAACCAAAAATTTTGTTTCCAAATTGATAATTTTTGTTTCCCATACAACAAATCAACCAAAAATGGAGGCATATCAATTGTTCATGGTGGATTTCATAGTCGGCCTACAGTGGATTCCTTAGATGACATGCTGGTCTGGATTATGCGCACACCGAAGGACGCTCTAATAAAAAGCCTAGTTCTAGATGCCTCCATTTTTGGTTGATTTGTTGTATGGGAAACAAAAATTATCAATTTGGGAAAAAANATTATCAATTTGGAAACAAAATTTTTGGTTAATTAATTTTTATAGAATAAAAATTTAATTAATGTGATATCTAAAAAATTAAATATTGATTAAATTTTTTATGATTTGATTAAAATTTTATGATTTGATTAAAATTAATGATGTTATTAATTATTGATTGTTTGATGTTCTATTTTATTAATTGTAATAGGTAGTACAAATTAATTGTCCATGGCATTAACTTTTAATTTTTAAGAAAAAAAACATTCAAATAGAAAAACAAGTGTATGTTTCTTCACAAGAAATCGTCAGCCGGATTGACGGTTTCCTTAAAATCACTGGCTGTGTAGGCGGTTTCTTTGCTTCTTTCTAGCGTCATCTCAAGTAGCGGTTTTCTTTCAGTAAAAATGTCATCCCAGCTGACTGTTTCTTCATACCCCAATTTTGCTACAGTGAAATTAGCCCATATGTTAATATGGTTTAAATAGGGTCCAAACATGTAGTTACTAATTTTTTTTTTGGTCTACCGGAAAAAAAAGTCATTTTATAATTATATATATGATCCATCAAATGTGGCATGCACGCTGGTAACAACATCCTTTTCCTTAAGCTTAAAGCTTTTAAATTTCGATACACTACTTGGCATTTTAATTAACAATATAATCATGCTCTCTGGCATGCATGCGCATTATTTATCCGTTTTATAACTATTACTAAGTACCATATATTGCCCGGTAGTAATTTAAATTTCATACTTCTCATCATCACACAACAGTAAATTATGACACTGGTTCACGTGAGATGCATATATATATACTAGGGGCTTTGCGTGCCCTAACGGGCACGCAAATATGTATGTAAAATAAATAAGGGATTAAATTGTTAACTTAATAAAGAAAGAGAGACCAAATAGTAAATTTTCTCTTATTTTTAATTTCATAGACTATAGTTTAAAACATGGACGACCAGAAAGGGGTGGAGCCATATAATATAAGATATATATAATTTTGGTCAACAATGATTGATATTCTATTTGGCAGTGGGAGTACTGGCATATAATATATATATATATAGTTAAGACTTAAGACATAAAGAACTGTTACACGTACAAAGCTTTGATTTCTTGATCAACAAAATTGCCAGCTAGATATATATAGCTAGGGTACATACATATTATATTGAAGGGGATGCATGGTGAGTGGAAGACAAAAGATATTTATATACTCAATTTGACTACTGTTCTTCATCAACAGTACTACTTTCTCTCCACTTCATTATTGCTTGTCCAACTGCTTGCTTGATGACCTGTGCATCCGTACTCACACTTCCTTCTTCATTCTACAAAATTTAACACATTAATTAGTTGCTTCACGTCAATCATGCATGCAGTTGGATGATGATACAAGTCTTACATCAAGTGATTAATCTAAGGTAAAGTATCATAAAACTTTGAACTTTCTTATATCAACAATTAATTTTTGGAGTGTGATTCTCTCTATACTACTATACTAGTATATTATATGACATATATACAATAAGAAAGGGAAATGGATATATAAACATTAAACACGCTCATCATATACCTTTTACTGACAATTAAATCTTGCTATACTAATGCAAAAATAATATAAATAACGGAAATTCTAATTAAGATGCAACTTGGGGTATGCATGCATACAATTGCAAGATATCATAATCTACATTTTTAAAGTAATTTAATGTTGAAAAATAATAAGAAAAGATAACTTTTGTAACCAATTAAAACTGTGCATGAAGTCACATCATAATTGCATGCAATGTCCAAGTTGTATCGATCGTAGACTAACCTTATATACAATGATGCTAGATGTCTCTATATAATTAGTTGATTATGCATGGTTAAGTTAATTATAAATATTTGTCAAAAAAAAAGTTAATTATATATATATACATGTATATCTTACTTCTACTCCAAGTGCTTGAAATCGAAAAGTGTCTGTACAAGAAACCCTAGCTTCCTCCACGTTGAGGCCCATTCCTTCGAAGGCCTCCAATATTGAAACAAGCAGGCCTGGGCAACTCTTTGCTGCGTATACATTTATAACAAATCCCTTTTCTAGGGTTTCTACCCTCACCTGCACATACACCCCAACTATACCAATTAATATTTAATTAATTAAGACAAAAAATTAATAATAGAGACTCCTATGTATTTTTTTTCTGGACAAAACTCCTATGTATATAATATATGTGCAGTGTGTGTATGCTGTTAATTAATTAGTTTCTTAATTAATCAGTTTGTTGAGAGAATAAAAAAATACCATAGGCAAGGGATTTTGGTCACTTGATGATGAAGAAGTAGCTTGAGCAGTGGCGGTTATGTCTTGATTCAGTCTTCTTACTTTTTGCTTTAGCTCAGCTATGTATTTTGATGCATCGATTATGATTGAGGTTTGGTTTAGCTGCCATCCACAATATATATGTATATAGAAAAAAGAACCTAGTTAATAATTATACGTTTAACAACTCAACTTAATTTCAGTATTAAGCTCCACACATATACAAATAAGTAGGCTCCATATTTTTCAATATTTGAAATTCCAAAAATAAATTTTAATTTATCATAAATATTAACAATTATAGTTGATAAGTTTCGACAGCATTATACTTGTGGTATATGGAGAAGAAGCAATAATATAAATGAGTAAACTAACAATCAAGTTTTTGAAAATCGAGCTAACAACTCAGTTCCTAAAAGATTAAAATGTACATAAAAATGATTAATTAGTACTATACCGTTTTGATCTTTCAGGGACTAAAATGTATACTTTAATCTTTCAGAGACTAAATGTGTATTTTAATCTTTTACGGATTGAGTTATTAACTTGGTGACCTTTCAGAGACCAAATCGTCAGTTTACTCTAATATAAATGGTTCCATTAACAAAAATTATGAATGAGATGGAATTAGGATTTAGGAGGAAGCAAAATAATACTCAACAAGGAGAAGCAGTAGCTATATATATGAGTAACATTTTGTGTAACTAAGCATATATATATATACACGTTCAAATATAATTGTTGGTTTTGGGGAATATGTATTATGTATATATATATAGAGAAAAGAAGTATAAGGTAATGAGGAATGAACTGAAGGAAAATTAAAGAGAAGAGATATATGGGAAATAAAATGCATGGATAGATATTAATTACAGCATGAGAGTTAGTAAGAGAGCGAAGGAGTTGCAGCTTCTCATGCAGCACTGCCCTTTTGTGGCTATGATCTCTAGAAACCATCTCTCTCTCTCTCTGAATTCTGTGATCTTTGAATATTTCTGTCTTTAATTTGATCTCTTTATCTTATCACAAGGCCTTTTCTTTTGCTATATATATATATATATCCACACCATCTCTCTCAGCATGTGAGACATATATATATATATATATTTAAGCTCTAATATGATCATTTCTACTATAAACCATCCACCTGTTTAATTTGTTTTCTTCTTCCTACATCTCTCTCTCTCTCTCTCTCTCTCTCTCTCTTTCTTCTCACGGATATATATATATAGTACTGTACATATAGTATATACAATATTCTTAATTTATCCCCTCAACTAACAAAATTACCATTTGCCTTTTTAAACTTTTTTTTAATATTGAACCATATATTTTGAGTCAAGAGCTTTAAGAAGTCATGATCGTACCAGTAGCACCCTTTTTATGAGACCATGTATATAGGTATATACATATTTTTTTGTGGGATTTATGGTTAATTATGATGATCTCTGTATATTTTATTTAATTTTTATCGTCTAAAAATGGAAAACTAAAGAAGGATAAATTAAGTAGCTAGGGAAGTAGAAATTGGANTAATTATAAGTGTACATAAGATATAGCTGGCTACAAATTATACCAGCTTCTAGCAATAACGTATCGTTACATTTTTTTTTTTGATAAAACTGCTATATTCATCACTAAAATAACGTATCGTTACATAATTATCCCATTCTTATCTCAAGTTATTATTTTCCCTCGTAATTTAATATATATATATATATATGTGTGTACGTAGGTGTGTGGTTTTAATATTAATTGTCGATGCTGAAATGACTCCACCCCTACTTCTTCCTAGCTAGCTCCCTCTTGTTATTACCCCCTACTTCTTTCTAGCTCCCTCTTATTTTTTTGGTTACCCAAGGTATCCCCAGCCCGATGGGCTAAGAACTAATCCTTCGCAAATCTGAGCTTAGATGGAGTGAAAGAGCATCCCTGAAGATTCTCAAACCTTATATCTTGGTCCCTAATCCATGAATTCTTCAAGAAATGGAATAGAAATGCAAAAACAACACAAATTGAAACAAATGACAGAGGGACCAAAACTGAAAACGCAGAAAATTAAAACCCACCAGAAAATGCCCCAAACTCGCGCGGAAAATGTATGTAAATCACCGAGAAACTCAAGAACTCATCCAAAAACCTCAATTCTCATTGAAATCTCACTCAAATAATCGCCCTCAAATGCTTTAAAAAAGAATTTTCGAAAATTCAAACTTTTGAGGAGGGAGGTAATAAAAGCAATGTAAGGGATTTCAGAACTTCTCTCTCGGAATCACCAAATGTAAGAGAATCTTCTATCCCTTCTCTCCTCAAAAGTTTGGATTTTCGAAAATTCTTTCTTAAAGCATTTGAGGGCAATTATTTGAGTGAGATTTTTGTGAGAATTGGAGTTTTTGAGTTTCTCGACGATTTCCGTACAATTTTTGGTGGGTTTTAAATTTTCTGCGTTTTCAGTTTTGGTTCCTCTATCATTTGCTTTTAATTTGTGTTTTTTTTTTTTGCATTTTTATTCCATTTCATGAAGAATTCATGGATTAGGGACCAAGATGTAAGGTTTGAGAATCTTCAGAGATGCTCTTTCACTTTCATTTAGATAGTCAGGGACTAAAGTGAAAGGGACTTGAAGTTTTTAGGACTAAATTGTAATTTAAAATAGATTGAGGACTAACGGTGGGAGGTTTTCAAACATATGGGACCAAAACTGAAACAAAAAAAGATATAAGACTAACTTGTGACCTGGAGCAAAAATACAGGACCAAATTCGAGACAAAAAAAGTTATAGGACTAATTTGGGATCTAGAGAAAAGTTATAGGATCAAATTCGCGGTTTGGCCTATATAATATTAGCTAACTTTCTTCATTGAACAATATCATCTCACATGCGTCTGATATTTCTCAATTTCACGAGTTCAATATTTTGCTTTCTCTTTTGATCATGCTCTCCAAATTCAATAATAGTTTATGACTGTGATTATTTAGAGACTGAGTCGTTTATTTCCATTATCCAAGAACTAAATAATTGATTTAGAGTAAATTTATAAGGATTAAAAATAGGTTTCTCTCTATATATATGTGTGCATCTCTCTTCTCTCTCTCTCTGTTGGTTCTAGTATTGTCTCCATTCCACAAGGACAAATCACGTACCCACCTCCAATTCACATTCACATGTGATTCCATTAATCATCACAACAAAACAATATCCTCCATACGCATACTCTGCTTTTTTCTTGTCTCTTGCATGCATGCCGCTTCAATTCAATTCCACTAAAACTATATATATTTTTCCTCATTTCCTCTCTCACCTCTCCATCCCTACCCTCTTTTAGATTCCATTAGTGTTCACCTCTATATCATATATGTTTACATACCCAGCTGGCTGCACTATCACTCCTAATATAATTCATTTCCCTTATTCCTCAACCTAGCTCTAGCTACCACTTTATAGTTTATATATATATATATACTATATTATATGTGGGAGGAGCCTTCTGGTCATTATCCTACTTATACTAAGATAAAAATATTACATGTAAGTGGTCAAGTTCACTAGGTCGCTTAAGCAAGGTCGGGAGTTCGAATCCTGCCTTGTGTATACAGCAACCAATTGGCCAGCGGCAGACCCTTAACTGGAGCACCGATCCGCAGAGGATTAGTCCTTGGCCTGTCGGGCTGAGGGATACCTTGGGAAACCAAAAAAAATATTACATGTAATTAAAATAAGAAGAAACTTACTATTTGATCCTTTTTTTATTGAGTCAACGATTTGGTCCTTCATTTATTTTACATACATATTTGCATGCCCGTTAGGGCACGCAAAGCCTCTAGTATTGCGTGCCCTAACGAGCACGCAAATATGTATGTAAAATAAATGAGGGACCAAATCGTTAGCTTAATAAAAAAAGAGGGACCAAATAATAAATTTTCTCTTATTTTAATTAGATGTAATGTTTTTATCTTAGTATAAGTGGGAGGACGACCAGTAAGCTCCTCCCACATATAATATAGTATAGATATAGATATGGACCATATACCTTGTATATATATGGACCATATACATGTATATGTATAACTGGAATATAATTATCTATCTTCTTTATATAATTTTATATATAGATTCCTCATGAATCATCATCCATTGAAGGCCACCACAACAGTACGCACGATGTATACTCTTTAATTTGATTTTATAATATCTTATAAGCAATATGAAAATGAAATTACGAAAACAACTTGAGAGGGCATCTTTGTTCTATGTGCCTAGCTAGAAAGTACCTATATATATATATATATGTATGTAATTAAAACCACCAGAAAAAAAAAGTACTGAATGTGAGAATGGCACATCTATCATTGAAAACTTGACAACATTGAGCTTCACAGCAATTTGTTAAATGAACGTGACCCAGTAGTGGTTATCCATATATATGTGATGGCATTGTGAAAATGTGGCAAAAATACAAAATTATACAGGTAAGCAGTTTGTCTTGACACATCAAGAAACTGTTCTAAGTTTGTTCTAGTAACTTTGATGAAGAGCACTGTGTTACGTTGTTTTTGAGTTCATTTTAATCAAAATTGTCATTCATTAATTATTAGCTTTTGCTTTAGAATTCAATAATTGAATTATATTGCTAATTATTATATATAATATAATTATTAAAAAATGAGTGAAAATGAAAGGCAGCAGGCTGTCCGCATTTTGTGCTATTCTGATTTTTTGAATATTACCCAAGCTCTGTATTATTATGTTATTATCTAATTAAGTCCTCACAAAAGGATCTTAAGCCCTCTTGGCTAGAGAATGAGAAGATCATAGCAGACCTTTATAATTAATGTCCTAAATTCTTTATATTAGGAAGGGCAAAACTTACATCAAGTTCCCTACATCCTTGTTATCAAGTTCTCCAATCAACATTTGACACGTGGCAAAAATTTTATATATGACCAATCATGATAGAGAGATAACTTTTTGCATGACCAATCATTGAAGAGAGAGAATATAATCAAAACTTGTGATTGGTGGAACTTGATAGCAAGGATGTAGGAAACTTGATGTAAGTTTTATCCTATTAGGAATTATATTAGCTGCAGCAATTAATGCATGGATCTTGGTGAAGAATAAGAATATCCCTTATCGGGTTTGGTCAAAATTTTTCTTACGTGTTCCATGTATGGTGAATATGATATACATAGGAGAATGCTTTATATGGATTATGAGATGAGATATGAGATTGGAATATAATCAGACGTCAATTTAATATTCCAATTGATTACTCTATCACGCTAGCTAGCTAGTTAACTACATGTATATGTTGCTGACATCTACGCGTTTTGGTGTCCATTTTTTTTATATAATATCATGTGAGCGAGTTGTGAGTTGTGACCAGACGGGAACAGAGTAAAACGAAAAGCATAAGAATTCTTTTAGTTAGGAGCCTAGGAGAGTAGGAGTCCAATCATGCAGAGAAATTTATTATGTAATAATTTACAAAATTTTCTCGTGACTCAATTTGAATAATTTTTTCAAAAAAAGATTAAATACATATATGTTAGATTTTTGTCTTTTTTTAAAAGGTTAAAATTGATAGTAGATTTACAGTATAATATTTCACAGTGCCAGCACTTAATCGTCTAAATAATAACCTTGCTTCTAAACATAGATATCTGTAGATTATGGAGGATATATCCAGCTCTATATATGACTTTTCGATCTCTTTTTCCCTATTTAATTAATCTGTTCTGGTGTGCTAGTTAATTACTGCAATTTTTGTATCAGTCTGTAGTATTAATAAACTATGGTTGATTAATTAGTATTCTAGGATTCCTGGTGTGATTGGTAATTAATACTCCCTTGGTAGGGGTGTACACCATTTACCTGGTCCGGCCCGAGCTCGGGGTGTTCGGGCCGAGTCTGGGTCTAGTATCTCTAGATTCGGCCAAATTCGGGGTACCTCCATTTAAAAATTTTTTTTTTACTATACAAATTTATATTTTATACTACTAAATATATTTTTTTTAATTGTAAGAAATACATATCTATTATTATTTTTATCAATGGTATATTAAAAATATACATAAAATATATATTTAATCTTAATTAAATCAACATTTTTTTAACAATTAAGTCAAATTAAATGTCTTTATTGATAAAAACATCATTAAATTGATCCAAAATTAATTGTTTTACCAATATATATAAGTTAAAAT
>QANZ01056500.1:146302-159484 GCA_003254925.1 Chamaecrista fasciculata | reverse complement strand
TTTTTTGGGGTCAATATGTAATTTTTGTAAAATTTATTATGGTTAAAATTACAAAATAGGTCCAAAGGGTACCAAAGTGTTAATGGAGAATACCACAGGGTACCAAAGTGTCAAGTTTCAAACCACAGGGTACCAAAGTGAAATAGGGTCAAACCACAGGGTACCAAAGTGTAATTTACCCTAAATATAAACAGTTAATATAAGATTATAAAAAATATAAAAATAAATGGTATCTTACCAAAAATAAGAGATATGAAAACTATTTTTATTCTCATTTCTTTTTCAAATGTTAGTTTCAAATAGAAAAATGAGAAATTGAGAACAAAACAATATTTGACAACAACAAAAAACGGGACTAATTATAACCTTCCTTTATTAAAAAGTTTTCTTTCAAGAAAAATGAATTAATTTATCATTATCATTATTTAAAATTGAAGATATTTTAAATCAAAATATTTTTTATGGTGCAACAAATAAAAAATATCTTAAATAAACCTCATAATTATCTTTCTTTTCTCTTTCTCCTCCTCTGATTTTCCTTATCCAAGAATACCTTAAACTCATAATTAAAAAGTATAATTAGCACTTAACAACATCAATCTAATATAAATGTTTATTGGTTTACACAGTTGTGTTATGTTGTGGTCAAGATATATAAACTCCACAACATACTAGCAATCCATCAATTTCAACCATAACCACAACCACCGCAACAACCAAACACACTTTTTTCCTTTCTCACTCTAGCACAATCAACACTAATATTTTTTGTTCCCTTCTTTTTTCTGAATAAAAATTTCCATAAACAGGAAAAAGAAGGAATAGATCAGAGAAAATACAATTCATGACCTGCTAGTGGATGAAATATTGTATATGTTGGTGGAAATGGCAATCACACTCGTCACTACAGCCAGGATAATCATTATCTGCGCGATAAATTTGTCTCCTCTTGTTGCTACGCCTTGTGCATCCCTGCCATTGCAAACAAAGAGATATTAGACAAAAAGCTCTGACATTACTCTCAAACTATGAAACATAAACACTGAATATGGATCACGGTACCAACACACTAAATTCTTGAAATTATATAACTATATGACATTTATATATTATAATTCCAATAGTAGACAATAAATGAATAGATTATGAAAGACTTATAAAAAATAATTTTAAACTTTGACAGTCATAAACATGTATTGAGCACGTGCTGTATTGTGTCATACATGTGTCGAACATTGATACATGTTGACACAGCGACACTCCATCAAAGTGAAATGTTCAAGCTTTCTAGCTCCCAAACAAATGTAATGGGAATCATGTGAGACAAAGTGATCACCTAAGAGCAATAGCACCCGGGAAGATGAAGGCAAGGCAAACCGCAGATGTCGATCCGATGAACTGAAAGAAGTACCAAATGTCTGGGACTGCTATAGCAGCAAGATAGCTGGACACTAGCAGCACCAGAGTGATGGTCATAAATCTCTTGTTGTCTGTGGCTAGCTGAGACTTATTAGGGAAGAGAAGTTCATCTATGTTGGTTCTCAAAGCAAAGTTCAGAATAGGGAACACCAGCATTATGTGGAATGCATAGCTTAACCGGACTAAAGTGTTCATCACTGATCCAACTGCAGACCCAGCATTCTGATCAAAATTGATAAGAAGGTCGGTTTTGATTGAATCCCCAAACAAGATGTATCCAAATATCCCTATTGCAAAGTAGATGGTTGCACACAGAATTATGGCAATTCGAACTGCTGTCATCATGTCAGATGGTTTTGCAAGTTCACAACCAATGGGATGTACTGCAAATACAACTAAAAGTAAGCAGAGGAATTTTCTAGGCATGTAATGAAGAAGGGAGAAAATTCACTAGTGCAAAACAAGTACCATTAAAGTGAAATGTGAAGGCTGTGACTATGACTGGAACAGCAGTGAACAGATCAAAGAAAGTTGTCTGCTGGTCTAAATGAGGGATCATTCTTGGAGTATATGTTTTGCCTTCGAAGAGAGCGACGATTGCTAACCCAGAACATATTCCAACAAATACCACTGCCAGAAGAGTAGATATTGCGGAACTGAACTTCAAAGATTCTAGCAAACACCAGCCAATGTGATACAAAAAGCAGAACTTTGTGAGGGCCACTTATGCCATGGAACATCTCCAATTTGGAACATAAGAAAGCAAGAGAATGCAATCAAATCTCGTCTTAAGCCATGAGTTATAGATCAGGGTTATTATCAAGTATACTGACCTACTCGCCGGTACAAGACCAATGGAAGCATAACAAAGACTAAGGTCACAAGCAGAGCAAATTCCCTGGAATTCCACCAGTGAATTCCAAACCATTGTTGCAAAATGCCCAAGTGCATTTCACCTTTTCCAGAGAGCACATCCCCTGTTCAGTACATCAAATAATAGATGAACATCAAGATAAGTTGATATTTAGCCGTTCAGTACATAAGAAATAAACAAAAGCTTTGTTGTACGAAAATTTACCATCTGAAATACTAAAATGAACATTTCAAAGTGAGCTAGCTATACCTCAAACAACGTCAAAGCATTTTTACCGATAATGATATACCCCCGAATCTTGGTGACACTGACATGCATCATGCAACATATAGCATGACAGAAGAAAAAGAACGATACATTCATTACGTATATTTATATAGTTTCAGAAGAATATCCGCTTTATGTCATGCAATGAAAACAAAATCCCGACGGTAGCAATTTTCCCTAATTAAACTTCGCTAGATCTACTTCCATGATTAAAAAGATATGGACCTGATAAATAAGAAGAATATCAGCCAATCAAACGGTCATGGCCATGCCCACATAATGATCCACCTTGATTTATACATTATTCTATCAAATCTAAGTCAGAAATATAGAAGGAAAATATTCACAATCAACAAGTATGTTACAAACCGTAAATTAATGCAACACTTTCACCAATTCTTAGGCATCATCATCATCATCCTAATTTGAGATTTTCTAAATAATATATTCGACCCTTCAAATTGAATGGTCGTTATGACATCGATCTAGACTATAGCTTCAGAATCAGAGCTCAAACTTTTCAACGTTTTTATTAGTTATTACAGTTCAAAGTAGTAGGATTGGGATCTCTTCACTCCAAATCTGAAAGGAGCTGATGGTATACCTTAGCTTCTAGTTCATGTATACCTTGGGCTTCGCAGCACATGTACTACGCAAGCATGCGAAGTTCAAGGTTAAGCATGAACTTGGAGATGGAGTGAAGGGAGCTCCAAATAGCATTTCTCAGTGCTCTTTCCCTCCTTCGGTATTAAGCTGAACGAAAAATCGCCTCAATTTGCGAAAATTCAGCACTCAAAACTTAGGTTAGCTAAAAATGCGAAAATCAACATTTCCCAAATTTCGATGACTGAAATTGCGTGGACGCAATCTTACCGATGATGATCAGGTACATAATTAAGCATCCATAATTGGTAATCACCACCAGAACTTGTGTGGCCACTGCTCCCGCCGGCCCGAACGCCTCTCTCATAACGCCGGAGTATGTCGACGTCTCGCCGGCATACGTAAACCTCAAGAGAAAATCCACCGATACTTCGGCCAGAAGACCGATGATGAAAATCAACGAGAACGCCGGAATCACACCCACAACCTTCACGGTCGCCGGAATCGACATGATTCCGGCGCCGACTATGGTGGTGGCGACATTGAACACCGCGCCGGTAACCGATGCTGGCTTCGAAGCTCCTTTCGCTTCCGGTAAGAGGGGGATTTTCACTCCGGCCGCCGGCGACATGGTGGCGGCGTTGGATTTTTGGGCTCAGGAGAAAGAAAACAAAAAAATGGAGCTATTATTGTTATCTCTCTCCTACATGAGTCTCACGAGGGACTATGGGGTTAATATGGCCTATGGATGACGATTCGCCAATATTTAATTGCTAAAAATGAAATTGGAAATTCACTAAAATAAGGAAAGAAAATGATTTTAATAATGTTTACACTGTACATTGCAAATTTGGATAAAGTTGGACCTGGAATTTCAATTATTCCAATTATACAAATTTGTGGGAGGTGTTGCTAGTTATCGAATACCATTTGGCAACGGATGCCATGGCTGCATCACCATTCGTTCGTTCGTGATTATTCCCTTTCAAAAACTTTTCCTGTTTCAAATTACTTGTACGTAAGTCAACAAAAAGTTACGTTTAGAATACAACAAACTACTAAATTCTTGTTTTCTTATTAGGTGATGACAAATTTATTTTTCTTTTTCAAAATTACCAAAAGGTTAAAATTTTAATATGCACACTCATGATTAAGGAATGGCCCAGTATTTGAGAGGTGAGCAGTGAGCTAACGAACGACACTTGTAATAAAAGAAGATTACTTTACTAGTCTCAATGAAGATAACTTCATGTATACAATACTCGTAGATTGTGAAATACTTGGTGAAAAAAAAAGAAAGAAAAATCAATGGAATGTGCAGAAGGAACTTTTGGGTGAAACATGTTGGGATGTGTGTGAACAAAAATGCAATTGATCATGAAAATTTTTTTTTCCCACGTTATAAATGTCCCATTCGATTTATGTCGTATGCTTTCAGTCTTCTGCTCACTCACGCCACAAACCACGTCGTCTCGTCTCGTTTCGTTTCGTCCCTTGCTTTGGATAAAGTAATAATACTTGCTTTTGCTATTATTAAAATAAGGCCAAAACCTCAAATTGATCTTTTATGTATAGGTTAGATTTCCAATTGATCCTTTATGTTTTATTTATTTTAAATTAGTCCTACATATTTTCATAATTTATCAAATCAGTCCCTTATGTATAAGTTAGATTTCAAATCAATGCAGTCAAGATCGAGATCTTACTCAAGATCGGAAAGGGGCATAAGATAGATCGAATCGAGGATCGTAAGATCCTATGAATTTCCTAAAAAAAATATTATATAAATCATATAAACAATTACTAATATCTATTTATGTATATATATATATATATAAATGCTCATAAGTCATAAATTCATCTTATAACTTATGAGTATGTATATATAAATATATATAATAAGCAACAACATCTCCCATTTCTAACAAAAAGCTAACAAAAGTTCAGTCAAACGCTAACAAAAACAAAGCAACAACATCTTCATACCTGAAAAAATAAAAATAAAAAGACAACAAACTTAATTATAAGTAGTGAATTAGTGATTGAAATCTAAAAAGAAAAAAAACTTCAACCCTAAACTTCAAGCCTAAGTGGTTTGTACTTGTGAACACCGCATTTTGGCCGGGCTCTTTTTTTTAAGTGTTTAAAACGTTTTAGGGCCTTTTTGAAAGTTTTAAAATGTTTTAGGGTCTTTTGGAAAGTCTCTTAAATATTTTTGGACTTTTTTTGAAAGTTGTTAAAACATTTTAGGGTCTTTTGGAAGTCATTAAAACGTTTTAGGGCCTTTCTGAAAGTTTTAAAATGTTTTAGGGTCTTTTGGAAAGTCTCTTAAATGTTTTTGGGCCTTTGTGGAATTGTTTAAAGTGTTTTTGGACCTTTTTGAAAGTTTTTAAATGCTTTTGGGCCTTTGTGGAATTGTTTAAAGTGTTTTTGGGACCTTTTTGAAAGTTTTTAATTGTTTTTGAGTCTTTTTTTTTTTTAAAAAAAAAGCTTAAAAAAAATTACAAGAACCGATCTTACGATTTAAATCTAGATCTTACTCTGATCTTGGTCAAAACCGATCCTGCATCCGATTTAACTAGAATTGGCCTTGCAAGATCGTAAGATCGTACGATCTTACGATTTAAATCTAGATCTTGACTGCCTTGTTTCAAATTGATCTCTTATGTTTCATTTGTTTCGGATTAGTCCTACCTATTTTCATAATTTTTCAAATTGGTCCAAAATATTATTAGTGTGATCATATTTCTCTTGTTTCAAGTTTAAATGCGATGAATCTAGAGCTATAGGTTTCGTTTGGCAAGTACTTTGGAGCCGTTCCCTGGGATTGGCTTTGGGCCTTTCCTGCGCAGCCGTTAAAAAACAAGATCAAATTGAGTCTCAAAATTAAGTAACTCGATTCATGATCAAACAAGTAAAGTTGGTCATATCACTCTCATTTCAAGTTTGAATACGACGAGTTCAAAATTATATGCTAATTCTTGAAATGTTATTTCTCTGTTTAATTAAAATTGTTAGTAAATGAGGTCAAATCGTATCTAGAAAGTAGATTTGAGATAATTTGAAAAATGAAACATAAAGAACCAATTTGAAATTTACCCCATATATAAAGGACCAATTTGAGGTTTTGGCTTTGGCAAAAAAATTGAGGTTTTGGCCTTAAAATAATTAAGATCACATAGGGATTCGCTTATAAATCACGTAATCATGACAATGCCAAAACTAATTAAGGGCTTCTGGCCAAAAAAAAAAAACTAATTAAGGGCCTGTTTGGCATCACCATCATCCTAATCTCATCTCATTCAATCTTAATCTCATTTTAGGATTTGATGAACAGTAATGGTTGAGTGTTTTTTGGAACCTCCATCTCATCTCATCTCATCCACATCATCATCTCATTCACAACATCATCTCATTTTCTCTTAAAATTACTAATCTATCCCTTCTTATACACCTATAATTACCTATACTTTAATACAAATATAAAAAAAAGAATTANATAGTATAATAAAAAGTAAAAAAAAAACAAAAAAAAAAATTAGGGGTACCCCGGGCTGGGCGGGTCTAGAACACCATCGGGTTGGGCCGGGTTGGGCTGGGTCGCTGGGTCCATAAACATCCCTAGAAAGAGTAATGCTATAAAAGTCCATTGCTTAAAACGATCCATTGCTTAAGTAATGGACTTTTTATAGTCTATCTCTCTCTTGATCAAATCAAAAATTGAATATAAAACTTTGATGTGAGAGTAATTGATGGAGAGAGAGATAAACTGTAAAACTCTATTGCTTGAGCAATACAGTTTTTTATTGAGGAATGATAGAAAATTACTGAAATGGGCATAAAATAAGACAATCTCATATATTGTATTTTGCTTCAGTTTTCAGTTATTTTGAGTTTGGATATGTTCTATATATGTAGACAGTGGTTCTATCCATATTTTTTTGTCAAATTAAAGGACTCATAAATCTAATAACGGTAATGTATTGAATGGAAAAATACAAAATGGCTCACGTGTATGTACAGGATGGAAAAATATAGGGTTAAATGGTCAATTTAGTCCTCAATGTATGCCTTAATATTCATTTTGGTCCATTATATTTCAAAATATTCAAATTGCTCCTAAATATTTGCAAAATGTTTCATTTTGGTCCCAACTATTGAATATGACTTGTTTAGAGCTACGTATTGTTCCCGAAGAATACTTTCTCTATCTAGTTGGGACCAAAACGAAACATTTTACCAGTATTTAGGACCAAAATGAATTATTTTTCCAACATTTAGGATCAATATGAACATTTTGAAACATAATGGACCAAATGAATATTAGGGCATACATTTTTGGATCAAAATGAACCATTGACCAAACATTTTTGTGTTGTTTTGTTATTTGCATTATGGTCCTTAAACTATTCTTTATTATTTTTTTTCGTTGGATTTCACAAATAGATCCGATTATTGATGACTGGGATTTCATGTAAGCCCCAAGTTATCATTTACACATGTTAGGGATTGATTAATTGGACCAGTACAAATTTATGGACCAAATTTTATTCTTAAAAATAATTCCAATATTATTTTCATTTTGGCTCTTCATCTCATCCACTTAGATTGACCTCTAACCCTTCATCCAAAATTTTCTCATCCTCACGCTTTCCAATAGCATATCACACTTTCCAATATCATCTCATCTCAATATCATTCCAATCAAACCACACCCAAACACCTATCATCTCATCTCATTATCACCATCTCATCTCATTATTTCCTATCATTTCTACCCCTATACAAATTAAAAAAAAAATCCATAAACCTATTTCAACCAACCACAATCATTACATACCCTTTTATATAATTTCACACCCTATTTAATATCATTTTTTCTAAAATCACCCAAACACCAATACATCATTTCATCTCATTCAATTCAAACTTAATCTCATCTCATCCCATAAACTTGACTTGGATTGAAATAGTATGGCCCTAAACAGCCCTAACTATTCTAAACAAATCCAAGTTGGGATAATTGTTTAATTAGTGGTTTACGTTTCAAGAAAAATATATAAAAAAATTATTGCTGATTGCTGCACTCGCTCTGTAGCAAGAATTATCATCCTTGGAATGTCCTCTATAATCACACGTTTTAAAATTGTATTTAATGTTGATCACCTTCAATTATTTTTCTTTTCCTTTTGATATGTTGGACCAAATTGATGCAATGGGTCACTAAAAAATTAAGACTACATTATTTTAATTTATCCACTAATTCAATCATAGATTCCTAATTGTGCGGTTGTGCCTGTTGATTTTGAAGCGCAAATTTGATGTCAACTGACTCAACCAAAACTATCCCCGACGGCTGGCATATGAATTCTGAATTTCTGATCATCTAGCCATTTAATGTCGGTAGGTGCAATAATAGTGAATTATAATCCCAATAGCCTTGTGATAAGAGTTAAGTCTAACAGAATCACAAAGCTAGCTATAAGTTTAGAGAGTCCAAAAATAATGTCTTAACTTTAACTAATCACTGATTAGAGCTAGTTTCACTTTCTTAGAAGTCATTGAAAAGCACAAAGTCCAAAACAATGATAGCCCAGGACACTGTTTTCTGATAAATTATTATTTCTATCCTTCAGAAGATGTCACGGGAGCGACTTTTCCCCGAACTACGTTTCGTTGAATTTTGTGGGCATGATCGTATATACTTTTGTTAACATTTGCATCCAATGAGAGTATAAAGACCACAAACGACCAATAAATTAATTGAAAGAGGAAGAATGTATATACATTATGCAGTTGAATTCAACCATACAAATTGGTCCAAATAGCAATCCCGCTGGTGACTAGAGCCAAAATAATCACCACTACGGCCATGACTCGATCTTTCGTGGTCGATATGCCATGCGTATCCCTGCCTCAAACAATACAAAAAAATCATTTCTAAAAATTTTAACCCATGAGACCTCAGAATAGAATATAATATACAAGAGACGTGACAAAAAAAGAAAAAAAGTGACCTTAGAATAACAGCAGCAGGGAAAATGAAGGAGAGGCAAACGATGGTGGTGGAGCCCAAGAACTGAAAGAAATACCAAATGTTAGGAATGGCAACGGCCACGAGGTACGTGAATGCGAGCAAAGCCAACGTGAGACACACGAATCTCAATCTGGGTGTGTGGGATGACAGATTATTAGTATTGTTTTTGTTTGATGAGAATAATAGCTCGTCGATGTTGGCTCTGAGGGAATAGTTCATAATGGGGAATACTAGTGCAAGATGGAGTGCGTAGCTCAGCCTCACGACGTCGTTTAGCAATCTTCCGACGCTGGTACCAGAATTCTGGTCAAAATTCACCAGCATGTCGGCCATAATGGAGTCTCCGAACAATAAGTAGCCGAAGAAGCCTATTGCGAAGTAAATGGCGACGCAGATTATCAATGAGATCCGTACGGCTGTCTTCATATCTCCTGGTTTCCCAAGCTCTGCTCTTATTGGATGAACTGCACCCAAAGAATTGAGTCATGAAAAGATAATTAGTCAAAATTTTAATTTTGGTACTTACACTATAGGGTAAATTTGATTTTGGTCTCTAAATCACTTATTTCACAGTGAGTTCTGATAGTGACTTTGTATGCTGGACATTATATTAGATTTCATAATTTTAATTTATCTTCACGAGTACTATAATAAAGGTCAAAGTGCAAATTTGGTCTCATATCTTTTGTTCCGTGTTCAATTTGGGAATATCGTTTTTTCTTGCAGATTTGGTCTCATATCTCTGGATCAATTATAGAATTGGCTCTATATCTTTGAGTCAGGTGCAGAAGTTGGTTGATTATTTTGCAAAGATATGGGACCAATTATGCAACTCGACCAAAAATGAAATATGACCAAATTGGGACCTTTTGCAAAGATATGAGACCAAAAGTGAAACAAAAAAATGATATAGGACTAAATTGAAAAGTCAACAAAAGATATGAGACCAAATTTACATTTTGACCTATAATAAATGAGTTAAAAAAAAAGAAAGAAGTAACTAAAAATTTATCACTACTATGTGATTATGGAGTAAGATTTAAGATTTTTCTTTCTTTTAATAAATAGTGAGAGGAAAATGGTTCATTTCAACACTTCAAATAACATAACAATAAAAATCATACAAAATTGCGTTTTGAACTAACCACAGAATGAAAGAAAGAAAATTAAAGACTAAAACACGACAACAAAAAACAATTTAAGAAACAAAATGAAATTCACTCTATTAGTCAGAAACTAAAATGAGTTTTAAGCAGAGATGATTACCATTGACATGGAATCCAAAGCCAGTGACAAAGACAGGGACGGTGGTGAAAAGATCAAAGACGGAGACTTTAGAGAAATCGGGGAAAATTCGGAGAGATTGGGTTTTGCCAGACCATAAGGCGTAAAATGCCATGGCTGAGCTTATTGCGATGAACACCAACGCTAGAAGAATGGATATTGCAGAAGTGTACCTCAGTGAGTCTGCAAATAAATTCAATCCAAGACAAATTAACAAGTAACAATCTGATGAATGAATAAATGGAATTGAGATTAATAAATTAAAAGGGAGATGTGAAAAAGAATGAAGTAAGTGTGCTGACCAACACGGCGTAACATGACAAGGGGAAGCATGACGAAGATGGCAACAAGGAGAAGAGCGAAAGGGCGTGAAGTCCACCAATGGAAACCCAGCCATTGTTGCAGAACACCAAGGTGCATTTCTCCTTTTGACTCGTTTCCGCATAGCACGTCTCCTACCAATACAAACCATGTTTCTCAACTAGCTACTCTCTGTTTCGTAATTCACACCATTATTAATAATCATAATTTTATTATGATTGCAAAATGTTTCATTTTAGTTTCAAACTATTAAATTTGGTCATATTCCTCTCGTCTCTCATTTTAAGTTTAAAAGAATTTTTAAAAGTAACTTTTAGCTCTGAATTTGTGCATTCGAACTTAAAACAAGAGACGAGAGAGATATAATCAATTTTGCTTGTTTGACCGTGAAATGAGCGGTTTACTTTCAGAATGAATTTGACATTGTTTGCTAATGATCTCAACTGGATAGAAAAAGTGCTATTTTAAAACAATACATAACTCCACTCATCATATTCGAACTTGAATCAAGCGAAATATGACTAAATTTAATAGTTTGAGATCAAAATGAAACACTTTACCAATATTTAGGATCAATTTGAGTATTTTGAAACATAAAGGACTAAAATGAACAATAGAGCATCTATTTTGAACTAAAATGAATTAAGGAGTGGTTTTCCTTACTTTACCAATTTTATTTAATTTTTTCAATTTGAGTTTATTTCTGTGTTTGAATCTAAATTCAAGACCCGTAATGTATAAGACTAACCCAAAATTCGCCTAAATTTGAGTGAAGATATTTTCCAAGTGAAAAATTAGGTCAATTAATGAACTAAGAATTGCAGAAGAATAAAAAAACAGATCAGCTAAGAAGGAAGAAGAGGGTTTAGAAATTAGAATGCATTTTCTGGAAAACGAAATTTGAAATCTCACCGAGTATAATAAAGTAGATGATAAGGACTCCGAGATTGGTGATGATAACGCAAATCTTAGTAGCGAGGGATCCGAATTTGCCGAAGGACTCGCCTACCATGCCGGCGTAGGTGATTGATTTGCCGGAGCTTGTGTATCTGAGCATAAACTCCACCGTGATCTCTGTTAGGAGAGCCACCGCCACGATGACCACGAATCCCGGGACGATGCCCAAGACCTTCATCGTCGCCGGAATCGACATGATTCCGGCGCCGATCATGGTGGTTGAGATGTTGAAGACGGCTCCGGGAACGGACGCATCTTGTGGATTTGGATCCTCCGGCGAGTTCTCTGTGTCCGGAAGGAGAGGAACGCTACCTCCGGCGATGTTTGAGTCCAGCTTCATTTTTTGGCATTAATGGAATAAGAAGACGAAGTGACAGCTAGGTGTTCTTTAATCTTTATCTCTCAAATAGTCAGAATTCTGGAGAAGGATCTTATTTTATTTAGGCTTAAGTGCAATTTTGGTCCCCTAACTTTTGCAAAGGTCTCAATTTGGTCCCTTAACTTTTTTTGTTGCAATTTTGGTCCCTTAACTTTCGCAAAGGTCTCAATTTGGTCCCCTAACTTTTTTTGTTGCAATTTTGGTCCCTTAACTTTCACAAAGGTCTCAATTTGGTGCCCTAACTTTCGCAAAGGTCTCAATTTGGTCTCTTAACTTTTTTTGTTGCAATTTTGGTCCCCTAACTCTTGAAAACGTCTCACTATTGGTCCCAAGTGCACTTCCAAGTCATGAAAACGTCTCCGCATAATGGTCCTTTTTTAATCCATTTCACCCATATTTGTCACGTCATCGGCCAACTCAGTCTGCCAGATCGGCACTAACGGCAGATAATGGATGGAAAAAGTGCACTTGGGACCAACAGTGAGACGCTTTCAAACGTTAGGGGACCAAAAGTGCAACAAAAAAAGTTAGGGGACCAAATTGAGACCTTTAAAAAAGTTAGGGGACCAAAATTGCAACAAAAAAGTTAGGGGACCAAATTGAGACCTTTGCGAAAGTTAGGGGACCACAATTACAACAAAAAAAGTTAGGGGACCGAATTGAGACCTTTGCGAAAGTTAAGGGACCAAAATTGCACTTAGGCCTTTTATTTATATTATTTTTCTTTTTTTGAAATGATAATAATGTATGTGTGGAGAAGGATCTTATTTTAATAATATAAAAGGGTAGTGTTATAAAAAGTTAGAGAGTTTAAATTAATTAATTTATAGTCATTAGATTTATCTTTTTCAGATTTGTACACAAATTTCAACCTACAAAAGACAAATCCAATTATATAAATTAGTTAGCTTAAACTATAGAGTTTTTAATTTTTATAGAATTTCCCCATGTATGTGCCTGATTGCGGAATGATCTTGAGATTTTGAAGATATTTGGTAATATTAAATATGGATATAATCTTTGATCAAAAAAAAAAAAATA